>JAYDZG010000039.1:3211691-3222340 GCA_034509265.1 Microcambeva bendego
AGTAAGTAAGTAAGTAAGTAAGTAAGTAAGTAAGTAAGTAAGTAAGTAAGTAAGTAAGTAAGTAAGTAAGTAAGTAATTAAATAAATAAATAAACAAATGAATGAATACATAAATAAACCAGTGCATTTAAGTGCTGTACTAAAGCCAGGATAAATAGGGAGGGTTGTGTCAGAAAGGGCATCTGATGGAAAACTTCAGTAATGCAGATCACGATTTGCTTACAGGAGAAATAGAAAGAAGAAAGAACCTGTATCTCATCATTCACAATGCAAACTATCATAAAATCTTATTCAGAAAACCTGGCACATAAACACAAAGATAAAGAGCAAGGCCGAAACCAGAGCTGAATAAGCCTCAAGCTCTCTGATGGCCATACATTAAGACCAGCATCATTTCTTGCTGCATGCTAATGCAGGTCTGTATGTTTGTCCCCATGGCACAGGACACTCTCACATTTGTTAAAGCTCATTAACTTTAGAACTAACACAAGCTGTTTCTCTACACACTTCTTTCTGACAGACCTTTACTTATTTAGAAATGAGAACCCCAAGTCATGTTCTGTTTGCATCATCAATTAATGTGTGATAGTCTAACCTGCCTGCAGTCCAGAGCTGCACACCTCATTAAGGAATTCTTCACTTTCTTTATTTGTATGAATTGTTTAATGTTAAGAACCAACTTACGATGAAGTCCGACTTTCATCAAGCCTTGGGAATGGATCTCCATTGTAACTCAGGAACTGTCTGTACACAGATCAGGTTTAACATTATGACCGCCGTTCTAATATTGCATTAGTCCCCCTTTTGTGGCCAAAAATTGATCCCTAACCCTATCGCTGGCTTATCATTCTTCCTCTTGTGGACCACTTTTAATAGATACTGACTATTGGTGTCCGAGAACATTCCAGCTGCAGTTCTGGAATTCTGCATCACAATCCGAGTGAGGTAAAAAGTAATTAGCGGTTGTATTAAAAAAAATCATGCTCAGAAGCTTGCATGTGCACATAGGAGCCAATCGTCCAGCCCTCACAATCCGAATGAGGTAAAAACATCGTCTCATGCTAAAATGACATTAAGATTTTTATAATGTTTAGATTTTATTAAATAGCGTATTTAATAATAATTTAAAGAACTACCGTTCTCAGAGCCTTACATGTGTAGGACCACAAGACCACATGTTAATGTAGTATTAATTAGCCGTAATGCCATTTACCCTTCCCAAAAAAGAACATTGATATTCAAATGTGATCATTGAGAGGACCATTGAAGATGCTTGATTTCATCCTGGTGCTCATTAAATAATTTCAGCATTATTCAAAGAGGAATGATCATCCTGGAATCAAGAAACAATAGTGTTAGCACAATGAGGAGCACCTGGTACTTTAAAATTGCCAGTGCATTGCCAGCTCTGCTAGGATCTAGGATGTACAGTTCATGGTGTGCTCTTGTATTTTGGTGATTTATTTGTGACTGTTCTTTTGAAGACGTCTCGTAGACAGTGGATCTATTTTTAATTCAGGTTTGGTATGTTTTGAAAGCATGTCTTCCTAATTTCTCAGACTTCCATTCCTGAGCCGGATCATAATGTACACATGCCCTCTCTGACACTTGTTACCTTACAAGGCAACTTCTAACCACCCATGGACCTATGTAGGTTGTTATAAATATGTTATAAATATGTTAAAAAGAACTATATTTACTAAGCCGTGCTGTGAAATTGCTGACTGCATCAAATCCTGGATTTTATTATCATTGGGAGTTTCCCATTGCTGTGTTTATCATTCGTCTTGCTTTCTGAACTTCGTTACGTCTGGTGGCTATTCTTTCCTTCGTTCCTGCTCATATTTTACCTACCCTTACTCCATATTTCCTTTCTCTCGCACCCCTCTCACTCCTCCCTCACTTTTTCTCCACTCTCTGTCTTGTCCTCGCCATGCAGATCTGTATATTCACAAATGAGAGCTATTCATCCTTGCCCGCAATGGCATTCTTCAGCTGTCCTCTCCGCTGCCTCAGCCTCTCCACTTCGGCCTTTGTGCTCGGCGCGAAGCCCCTTCATCCACACTGTTCATCATCTTGATGGTGGAGCTTTATCTTGCTTTAGTGCAGCTGCTTTCAGCCTATCAAAAGTGCTGAGGGATACAAGGAGAATAGAGAGAGAGAGAGAGGCAGAGAGAGAGAGGGATCGGAGTGAGGGAGAGAGCTGGGAAGAGCGAGATAGTGGGGAATGGCTAGTGCCCACTAGAAGGGATAATTTGTACTTTCTCAATAAATAAGGAGGACAGGCTAATTACTGGCTTAACAAGGGCAGACCATGGATCCTCATGTCAAAAGGACAGGCATAATTATCAACCATCAAAGTGCATTCATATGGCAGCACAAAGGAGAGAGGTGGAGGGAGAGAGAGTGAGAGTGAGCGAGATGAGGGAGGGGGACTTGTGGCAAATGGATCTGGCTAATAAACATCGGTGAGTGCAGCATTATGGTCGTCGCTGAAGATGTGGGCACATTAGGACTCTCTGACATGGCGAGACCAGGTCCAAAGAGACAAGAGGCATGCTCCGGAAGAGAGAAAAGAAAGGAGGACAATAATTAAAAGCCTGGTTGGCGGTGGGCAGAGGTAGAGGCCCGGGTGAAAGAAGGACTCCACTAGTGGTCTTTAAAGTGACCCTTTAAGAAAGCCCAGGGCATTCTATTCGAGATGCCCTCTTTTGTAGAGTGAGCCACAATAGCTCAAGATCACCGAGACTGGAGATCAGCAGAGGTCAGTGAAGTTGGGCTGGAGCAGCCTTTGAATGCTCTGTCAGACACACTGAGGACAGAGTAACACCAGGTGGGTTGTGACCAATTTAATTTGGATGAATTGAGCATGAAGAGCACCCATATTTAAAAGGGGAACCAATCAATAGCCATCGGCCTTTGTGTAAAACAATGGAGGAGAATACCCGGCCCTCTCTGTAAAGCGTGAGAGAGACTGTAGGGGCTGATGAAGGAAATGAGGTCTCGCCATGAAGAGAGGGGTGGAGTGAAAAAGGGGCAGTGGATGAGAATGAGGTTAGAAGCGAGGGCACCGTCAAAATTATGCAGATTCAAGTGGATGCATCTTTATAATGACGTATTTGAGGAAGATGATTAATTCATAAGATGATAGCTTTAGAAATATTCTTGTCCTCTATGTTTTAAAGAGTGCTAAAGGTTTAAATAAACCAAATCAATAATAAATAATTTCAGTTCAGGGCGTCTCCACTAGCTCTGTGTAATCTTTACTCTTAGTTTTTATTCTAACTTTCTTTTAATAGGTGTTAGGTCATTTTATGCTTGTTCAAGTACTGGAGGCCATGAGATAAATAAAGTATCTTCTATCTACCTGCCTGAGTGTACTATCCCAGAGCTGTAAGGCGTCTGCTAAAATATGCTAAAAAAATATGCTAAATATGCTAAAAATATAACATTTTGGAGGGATTTATGCTGCCATCAAGAGGACGTGTATTCCAGAGAAGTCCATGGTTATATCGGCAAGATGTGGTTGTGTCTCATTATGCATCACTAATACAGAGTCGATCCTGAGTGCATGTGCTTGACTGGCCTGCCGGCAATCCAAAACTACAATGAAAAGGAAAACTAGCCAGTGATTCTTTAAGACTTTTATTCAACTAAGAAAAGTACCAGTGTTTTCCATTTAAATACTTTTAAATGCAGTCTTTAGAAACAATCCACCCTTTGCTATTAATTATAGTTATATTAATTAAAACACGTGTATATAAGCATAAATGAATACATGTTCTAAAAGAGCATGAATGAATATTTTTTTTAAAAATGGGATTATTCAGAAATTAATACATTAGTAATAATATAATATATATAATATATTATTATAAAATAATAATATTCATATTTTTGTCATTAATTTAGGAAGCACCTCTAATAAGTAATAATAATAATAATAATAATAATAAACATTAAACAATGTTTTGCTATAATGTTTTTTTTTGAGTGCAGACTCACACCTCAAGGTAACATCTGGAGAAACACTGAGTCCTTGTATTCTCAGTTACTCAAAGACACTAGAGAAGCCACAACAGGCTTTATGAGTGTGGAAAATGACTAAAAAGAGCTTTAATGGTGGACAAATGATAGAAAGTGGAGCGAAACCCAAGCTGGCACTGCGAATATCTGGGCAAAGGAGAACTAGATTGGGTTTCGGAGGAAATGAGCAGCAGGGATATAAACACACATGGATCAAAACCCAAAGTGTACACTGCAGCCAAGCTGACTAACAGCCAGCTCTCCGTGGCCCTGGATAAAGGAGCTGGCTGTGTCTAAAACCACTCAGTACCACCGCTGTTCCCTGCCCCTTAACCCCCATCTGGAGCCCTGCCCAAACCAGGCTTTATTAGAGAGCATCGTGTGCACTGGTGCAATACAGGAAATCACTGGTTCAAACCATATCTTAAAGCCTGTAAACATAAACATGGTGCTTTTACCGCAGTTACTTTTCTTTAACTGTGTGTGTAAGCCGAGCGAGATCTTTCCCTGCTATATGTGGCTGCGGATATCTACATTTCCTTCATGGGCACATGCAGAAGACCTCTAATGGAGGGTTCTGAGAGCAACTGTGGTGTGGTGGAGTTTTAATTAAAAATAAAACCAGTAAAGGTTTGACCACTACTGAAAGTTCTTATTTAGGTTAAATGAATCAAAGGAAAGGAAAAACTAATTAATTCATTGGAAGCAGAATTATATAGAATGGAATAGAATCAAACACAAACAAATAGTTATTTATTTTCTAATGTATTGATGAATTTGGTCAAAGCTCATTTTACTTGTAAATACAACTTATTTATAAAAATCTTGGTAAAAAGAATTCACCAGATATAAAATACATACACACAGTGTACATTGATCAGGCATAACATGATGGCATCCCTTTTGCAGCCTAAACAGCCCTGTAACTGCACTCTGTCTGTCAGAAGCAGCATCAACTGGATCAGACCAAACTGACCAGCCTACGTACATCAGGGAGCCTTGGCCGCCCATGACCCTGTCGCCGGTGTTCTTTCCTCTGACCCCTTTTGATAGATACTGACCACTGCAGACCAGGAACACCACACAACAGTTTTGGAGACACAACAGTTTTCCTTCCTTCCTTCCTTCCTTAGTGCAACCCTATAAATTGCACTACCCACCCTATTGTGATCTCCTCATTATTAATGAGCAGTTTTTTGGGTCTGTTCAGTTTTCATATCCCCCTTAAATGATCCTGTGCACCCATCAATTGTTGGTTTAATTGGTTTCTTCCTGCTGTACCTCTAAACATGTTACATGCTGCTGTCATAAATGATAAGGCCTCTTTTTCCCCACTCATGGCTGGTAAAGTAAAACAAAAGGTCAAAGGCAGGCACATCTGAGTCGCCCCAGACAAATGAGATCATAGATGAAATTGTTAATTATGTGCATTTTATTTCCACAGCTTATAACAGTTCCACACGTAATGGACAGGCCAGCATGTTGACTAAACCACGACCCCTGACTCGAATCCATTAGAACGCATTATGGAAATGAGAGTTGTTATTTAAATGTAAACCCTCGTACGAAGGAAAGAAGATCATCCGGTCGTGTCCAAACCCGCCACTGATCCGACGAGAAGCATAAAAAAACTCACACACGTGTGAGCGGGAGAGTTTTTAATACGAGGAATCAGTTGCATTTGAAGAGGATAAAGTGCACCTATTACAGACCTTTCAGCAGCAAATTATCCTGTGCCACCTTTCAACTGCACTATGCTAATTTCATATTCAACGCTGAGCAGTGGGGACTTTTTTTTTGGGGAGAGGTGGAAAGGAAATGCTTAATTCGGCGGGCTGGAATGGAAAGGCTGCCAGGACTCGGGGTAAATTGTCAGCCCCGAGTGTACCGAGCCTGTCACTAATCAGACTGTGATGAGCTAATCTGCTCTCTTTAGTGTGCGGTTTGTTCTCCTGGGCCGATCTGGTTTAGAGAACACTAGACCCGGATAAATGGATGGACATGCTTAAAGACAGGCACTAAGTAATAAAAAACGTATAGACGAGAAGATAGAGGGTGAAGAGATATAAGGAGAGTCACTCCAACTAGGCATCAAGTTAGGATGAAGCTATGTACTCAAAAGTATATGGACGGCATTTGATTTAAGGAGGAGTATAAATATGGGGTGGCAGAGGTGCTCACTATAATTTTCCTGGCAGAGCAGCATTGTTCTATACACATAATAATAATACAGGTAATTCTTTAGTCTCTGTGAGAACATGCAGTTTCAGAAAAAAGTGAGATATCTGGAAGAGCCTTTTAAATATCTATATTTACATTTTAAGCATTTAGCGGACGCCTTTATCCAAAGCGACTTACATTAGTTGCAGTTTGCAGCAATAAGCTGCTTGCTCAAGGGCCCAACAGAAGCAGCCTACCAGTGGTGAGGTTTGAACTTTGGATTACTAGTCCTGTACTTTAACCACTAGGCTGGCGTGTCAATCTTCCTGTAGTTATGATGGGGTTCTGAGCAACATACACTGGAACCTTGATTTAACAAACCAAATTAGGATGGTCTGGTGACCAGGGTCCTGGTACAGCATTTGCAGGCCCCAAACACTTGCATCCCACCAAGCAGACTGGGTCAATTATTGTCTGATACAGACTCCGCCCTTTTGTTCCGGCTAGATGGGAACCAGTCGAGAGACATTTTTGGAATATCACCGAACTGTGTTATTTTGTCTTGTTGCACTAACAATTTTATTTATTTCTTTTTTCTCCATGACCCGTTTTTTTTCCCAGCGTGACCCCGACCCAAGGTTTGAAAAACCCTGTTTTATCATGCTCGTCACCGCTCCTCACATCACCCTTCATAAATGGCTCCTTCAGTCAAAGTGCCTCAAGAGGGACCCTGGCACTCTTAACCCCACCATCCACTCCTACCCTGCCCTGCCAAGAATGAGAAGGGTCCTCTATTTTTTCTGACATGCTTGTCCTTCAGCGTATTGATCGCCAGGGAAAGAACATCCCCACGATGGCTGCTAATAGAAAGTGAAGTTCATCAGCCGGTGCCTGCTGATCCTCTGTACACATCTATCTGGAAAGGTCACCCGGCTAACCTTTTCCTTTTTAACTTCCCTGCCACATAAACTTCTTTCTGTTTCTGCTTCCGTTTCATGGTGATTTTTCTCTGCATTGTTTCGCCGTCATGACAGACGAGCTTAAAATAGTTCATCTTGCTACAACAAACAGCTGCTAATAGTGCCGCTGCTGTTCACAATAACACACAGTTTCTTTTTTGGTGGATTAGCAGAAATAGTTTGAGTACGAGGACAATCCTTCAGGGATATTAATGTGTTTTTTATATATTTTGCTGTGATGTTGGTTATTTGATGAGAACACTGTTTGGCTTGTTACATAATCCCAACTGCTCAGTCTGGTAGCACCAAAAATGCCATAAACGAGGGATGGTGTGTAATTGTCCAAATAGCACCCAATTATTTAATTTGTTTGCTCTTCATGGAAGGGAATCATCCCCGACAGGAACTGTGTTAAGGTGAAGTCATAGAGGCAGCATTGAGTTAGTGCATATTATAATAATATATTCATTTCATTGCTAATATACTTTATGTCCAAAAGTATATGAACACTTAAGATTGAGCTTGGATGACTTCTCAGTTCCCTTTAATTCTCCTGCTAAATATTGTAGTTTGTCTCTTTGACCAATTTTAGTCGAGTACACTTAGTAGGAGAGCCTTTTGGGAGCCTGGTGGGAGAGCCTTTAATATATCATTCTCTGGGCTTTTTCTTCTTGCTCGTCTGTTTGTCAGTCCCTCAGTGACACATGTGAAGTAGGCTTGTGTCTGATGGTCTTCCAAAGAGCTGTAGCAACAGTTTAAATGGTTGGTAATGGGTGTGGCTGAAACACTAATCAGGAAGGTTGTCATTAGGACGGACTTTTGAACATACATGTTCTGATATGGGTAAAAAGTTCACCAGCAGGGTTCAGCAAACACTTCGGCTTGCCTGCTGAATAGAAATAAATTTGTAGAATATTACAAATATTTTTATATTCTATATTTTAAGAATTATTTCGATTTCTTTTTATGTGTATTATAAGTCATGCAAGGAGGTGACCATGCAAATCTCCTCCTGGTGGAAATGAGTTAATGGATGTTTATGACCTTCTTCTTCTTTCAGGAGATTTTGGGTTGGTTCCGGGCCCACTGCTACCCAAATCAGAATGAAGCAGGAACTAAAGAAGAGTTAATTTAGGGCAGATATAAAACATGAAGGAGAATTCCAGCCTTATCTAGAACCTTACCTCCAGAATAATTTACACTTGTTAATTTTTAATTTAGCTTTTATATATCTGTCTGTCTTGTCTGTCTGTCACTTTGTTACAGAGTGGCAGTACTTTTATACATAACGCTTCTCCACAACAACATTCACATCACACACACGAACGTTAACTCAGAGCCTCGAGCTATGACACATTCCGCCATATTTTTGTGCAGCCAGAGTGAATAAACCACAAGGTTATATTTCAGTCTATCAGTCAGGGGGGTAAGAGACCGCCCCGACCCTGGCAACCCCCCTCTCCTTTCTGACAACCTGAGCCTACAAGGGCCATAAAGCCAAATGCAATGCCTGGCTCATCAGGGATTATGGCCTTACCTGCACTGCCGCGTCACAAAACGACCCATCCAGTCATTTCCTAAGGAAATGAAAACCTATCAAATTTGCATTCATGAACTCATTGAAAAAACGCCTGAAATGTAAATAGTGTGAAAGTAATTGTTTGTGGCGTAGCTGGATGTCAAAGGCGCGCATTTCACCCGACGTCGATTGGAACCGGCGAGACTCAATTTTCCTTGTTTGCATAGGCGCGGCCCAAAAAACGAGGCTTGATGGCGTTGTAATGTGCCGCAGCTTCTCACATTTAAGACAGACGACACAATCCTTCAGCACTGATAGGAAATCCATGCTAATTAGCTTATTGTGCTGCTGCAGTGCTGTTCCATACTACCACCAAAAATAATTCATCCTGTCTGAGCGGTGCTTTTACAGATGTGGGACTGGAACTGACACGCTTATGTTCTAACCAGGGAGGTGATCTTTAAATGTCCAGCTGGACCGACCAGGCATAACATTATTAGTTCTGACAGGTGAAGTGAACACTGAGTATCTCTTCATCAAGGCACCTGTTAGTAAGTGTGATATATTAGGCAGCAAGTGGACATTTTATCCTCGTAGTTGATGTTAGGCTTGAATCTTCAATAACCTTGCCTTAACATGTCAGAAAACTTTTGAGGGAAACCAAAGCACCTTAGGACACCCAGGAACTGGGAAGAACATTCAAACTCCTCACAAAAGAAACAATGATTAATACTAGTTTACGTTTCTAGTGTACTATACATACTACTGTAATTCTAGTGTGTCAGTATCTAATTCTACACCATATTTACATACTGCTCGTACCAATATAGCATGTTAATGAAATAAGTCATGATTTGTCATACTATAGCCACACTGCCAGTGCATAAAAAAACAGCTCCATGTTAATTACCAGACTGCACTTTAATGGGCTACTGGGCAAGAAATTGGCACAAATGATCGACAAAAACCTCCATAAACTAAGCTGCCCAAAAGCTCTGAATCTGTCTGCTCAATTAAAACTACAACAGCTTTGTAAACGGAAGGAAATTACAATAATTAGGCCAACATCTCTCTGGTATTATTGTAAGCCATACCAAGCATTCTGGATCCCATTCAAAAGTGTCAAGCATTTTTACTTCATTTGATGACAGATCATTCCAGAGGGGGATTCATCCATCACAGAGCCTCTCTGTTACTTACTGGAGGTGAGTCTTTAGGTTGCAGGACTAAAGCTCAACATATAAACTTATTCTTAACCAATAGCTAAACAATTAACATTCTAAAGGAAAGTGTTTGAACCTGTGCACTTAAAATGCACAACTATGGACAATTTCAGCATTATGAAGAATAATCTGTCTTTGTTTTTCAGGATCCACTGCCTTTTCCTCTCTCTATTTCACAGAAGGCAAGGCAAGGATGAACCTTAAAGATATTTAATACACACTGGAAGGTGAAGCCCTAACATGACATAATGTGTCTGGCACAAAGTTCAGTGCTTTGTGTGTAATGTGAGAATGAAAAACTGATGAAAATTAGACTGTAAAGAAATGGTTTGAGGAGTTTTCATTAGAGGGACTCCTGTGTCCTGGACAGAGACCTCAGTACCCCGAAGCATCCGAATTAACTGGAACGTCCAGTGGCAGAAACACCTCAAATGTGCACGTTCACCTTTCCTATGTTCATTAGAATTATTTTCCATGTAAAAAGGACATGATTAGTATTTAATTACTGTAAATATTTTTTTTGTATTCAATAATTATTTATTTACTTATTGTTAAAAGTATATTAGATGAATTGTATGTTGACAATAATACTAATACTTGTTTTGTTTTTATTATTTAACATTATTACTAACAAATGCAATAATAACAACAATAAATAACAACAAAAAACAAAAAACAACTACAATATTATTATTATTATTATTATTATTATTATTATTATTATTATTATTATTATTATTATTATCATCATCATCATCATCA
>JAYDZG010000039.1:3406261-3416272 GCA_034509265.1 Microcambeva bendego
CAAAACGCTGTGCTTTACATTAAATTGTGAGGACGTATTTTTTTAACATTTATTTATTTATTAGAATTTTTGCACTCCATAAGCACTAGTTTTAACATCAACATTGCACTTACTTTTATAAGCTATTGTTCTATTTTTTCTTTTACTTCTTCTTGTTCTTATTTTTGTGTTCTTCAAAGCTTCTACACAAATAAACTTGCCTTACATTCATGGCAGAAACGGTAGTTATTTGTTACCCAAGATTCATAAATTGAAGTTTTTAATCTCAAACACATTTATGGATTATTTTGTCTCTCTAATACAAGTCATTGGACTGTGGTATGAAACCGGAACACCTGGCAACCCACGCAGACACGGGGGTGACCAGTAAAGCCCGGTGTTTTCTATCCACAGTCTATACTTTGCCTTTCAGTTTCTTGGTGGTAAATAATTCAAGTGTGCATCCTGCACATATGATGCAACATTCATTTTTAGAAGCTTCATCACAGCAGAATGTCAAACTGCAAATATAACGTAAGGTTTATGAAAACTACGCTGCTGTTTGCTGAGGGTTCGATTCTTTCACCTGTTGACACCTGCATCAGCAGCCAGGAGAAAGTTTTTAGTTGGTGGTGTTGGTAATAATGCAGACAAGCAGTTCCTACTTGTTTGGATTATTTATTGTAGTCCCGCATTGTTCGAGTGTTTCTGTGACTTAGATTCTGTTGGCAGCCAACACACACACACACACACACACACACACACACACACACACACACAGACACAGACACAGACACACACACGCAGACTGCCTAACCTCGCCTGAGAAGAGGTGGAATTTATGGCTGTCAGTCGAAGCTGTCATTGTCCAAAGAGATTCACTTCACAAAAAAAAATCTGAGATAAAATAGAGACTCTAATAGAGATTTTTACAAGTGTTGGAAAAGCTTTGGCTGCTGCAGCTGTCTTTTTTATTTTTTGAGTCGTGCTCCAGACAGAAAGGTTTGTGAAGAGCGCACATTTGACCCTTATGCTTTATTACCCATGTCCTCCCTACTTATCCTCTCCTTGGAACATCCCCAACACTCCTCAAGGAGAGACAGAGAGGGGGAAAAAAAGAGTTCGCTGTCATTATTCACTAGAATAACGCTCGTGTTATTTATTACAGTCAGCAGCAAATGTGTTTCAGTAAAAATGAGTTAAACGGGCGAGCAGAGGAGAGCGTTTGATGTGTTTTAACTCTTCAAATTGACCCAGATTAAATCAAATTTAGACTTACAAGCTCATCAGAAATTTGGCGCTCTGGAAAGCGGCTAAAATGGGATATCCATCTCAGCATTTGCATAATAAAAGAGAGATTGTGGAAAAAAATGCTGGCCTCAGATGTAAACCGGGCTGCTTAGCCAAGAAAAATCAGGCCAGGATGAACGGGGACTGTATTGGTCAGAATTTTGCTCATGTGTCTGATCTTATTACTTTATTGGGCATCCAGCGTTTTCTTTCTTACTTCTTGGATGATCATTGAGACTTGATAGTCTTCTTACTTCTTTTCAGCTTCATTTCCATTTCTAGAGAAATCTCTTCCTTTCACAGCACTTTGCTCTCGATCCTTTTAAAGATATTTCTCACAGGGACACTTGACTTTTGTCCAAAACTTGGTGAAAGTGGGCCTGTTATTTTTAAATGGGCTCTTACTTGGACGTAAAGACACAAATCTTCTTAGCGCCAACTACTTCTTATATTTATTTTATTTTATTTATTCATTTAATTATTTTAGTGCCAGTTTTAAGGGGCCATTGTGCCGCTCACGTTTTTTTAAAACTTCTTCTGATGCTTTTCATTGCCGGCTCTAATGTAAATAAATGAGCGGCCTCAGACGGGAGCACCGGGTGGGAGCGGTGCAGGGATAAAAAGCCCAAGTCCCATTTTAACACCGTCATCCTGAGATGGCCTAATCTCCCTATCAGTAACGGAAAAAGGTACAAGGAAAGGGAACAACACAAGAAACTGAGATGAGAACGGATCCCACCCACCACCCTCTGTCCCGCCAGGGTGCCAGATCCTGTTAGAGCCGATCCTTCATCTATTCAGTGTCCTTGTGTGTAATTGGCTGCATGTTGTGTTAGTGATCTCAGTAATCCTGAACGGAAAGGTGGGCGTTCAGAGCCATGGTGTCTCACAGAGTCTCAGGTAGGGTGACATTCACTGGCTATTCACTGGTTATTCACTGGTTCATTATGGGGGAGAAGTTACACCATGAGCCCAGGAGCAAGTCTATCCACAGAACCTTGACCCCACCCTGACATGGCACTACAAGACCACCGAAACAAGACCTTCAGGTGCCAAGAGCTTATTGATTATGGAAACCATGATCACTCTGCATTTAAGCCTATAGTGATTTGATCATATTGTGTTCACCTTTATTAATTCTGGGCCTTCTGAAAATTGCAAAGTCCATAAAAGCTCACCCCAAATGCACTGTGTACTCTGACATCTTTCTATCAGAACCAGCATTAACATCACTGAGTCTTGGCCGCCCATGACCCTGTCACCAGTTAACCACTGTTCCTTCCTTGGGACACTTTTGATAAATACCAATACAATGCCCAACCTTATAAATTCTCTTTTGAGTATTTTGACAGACATTCCCACAGGCATACTTTTAAGTCTTATAGCTGGAATCACATACATATGTAAAATAGCATATGTAGTTTCACTCTGCATGCTTTCTTATTTTTTCTTTTTTTTTTTTGTATTAACCTATTACTTTTTTAATGTTTTTATTTAAAAAATCTGATTTAAATGAGTTCACGTATACAAGTAATCTATTTACTGTTGTGATTTTAAATTTCAGCTAATCGCAGAGAGTGCTGCCTTGCCACATCAGTCTGGAACAACTACAACCAACAACTCCTGTGAGTCTGCTCTGCCTGTCCAGAACATCTGTCAGAGCTGGGTTTGCTGATCGTCCACATCAGAGGTTCAGAAAACTGCTGTCCTGCTGAGGGAATAATCGAATCTCACATGGCTTTTCCTCTCCACACGTTTTACACAAGCAAAATCAGGAGAAGAGAACCCTAGAAGTGAGCCCACCTAATAATACAAACACAACTAGCATCATTAATTGCTTAAAATGTATGTGTTTATTTTAGCAACAGGAAATCCAACGTTATTCATGGTTCTATTTGTACTACAGTTAACACTAGACTCAAATGTTCTGAAAAGAGCCTAGATGCTTGTCTTCCTTGAGTCCTGGAAGGAGGATCAAGTCGAGAGGTGAGACTAGTGACTCAGTCCTAGCAATCCTGCATTAATTCTGTAAGCAGTTGGTTAGTCAAGGTGCCCAAGATGTCGTAAAGCAGCTAATACCATTACTTACGTAATTTAATTTAACTTTTAACTACTTATGTGAATGCAGAGAGTCAATACGAGTCAAAGAGAGAGTCATTTAACCGGTAGCTGTGCTGTGTACTGTAGCTTCCATTCATTCGAGCTCAATGGCTGATCTTTAGTGCCTGATGTGAAATGTTCATTTATTCATTTGTTTGTAAAAATCTGAGAAATCTGTGAGGCCTGTGAAATTAAGCGCAACGTCTGGTGAATTTAGTACACAGATTCGGTCCTATGCTGTTCTATGGAGCAGCTCATTTCAGTTAGACCGGCTACATGATGTCTCAGACCAGACGTGGCGTTTATTCAAATTGGCAGGTCGAACGAGGGCACTTCAGTAATGTCGCAAAGTACTTCAAACCCGACTTTCTTGCTTCCGTTCCCTTTCTTCATCTTTCACTTTATTTTCCAGGAATCTCTTTCAACTAGAGTGGGCACAGGACAACTGCGGAGCTTGACATAATTACGTCTAGGCTAGCTTTAATCACTCTGGGTCCTCACTTCTTGATGCACATTATGCGACTCCAAACATGTCGGATCCTCGTCTGAAGCAGGCCAATTTATGCTCTGAAGTCGGTGCTCAGTCCTGGCAGTTAACATTTTTTCTTGTTTCTCATCCTTTTTAAACATCACTTGTCTTCTACGAAGAACAAAAGTTTACATTTCTTTTTTTTCTTGTTTTACTTTAGTACATTTTTAATAGGCTGGAGATCTGCCTGAAAAGAGGTTAATAAGGCGTTAATGCTGGATGTGCACCAGTGACGATCAGAGATCTGAACACAGAAGGACGTCAGATCTGAGAAAAGCCATGTTTCATAAATTAAACATGAAATGAACATTTGACCGTAATGAAACGACCTTTAAACCTCATTAAGGACAGTTCATAAGTGTTCAACTCCCTTCCACATGCACTCGGAGATGAGCTTATTGAACTCAATACATCACACACAGTTCTTGTTTTAGGGCATTAAAGGTATTGTATTTAGTGGTGCTACGAACACCCAGATCTGTCTGGTCAGGTCCATTTTAGGCACCGCTTGCCTGACCGAGATGCAATTGGAGCAAAGAACAAAGCTACTTTAAAGCACAGTCAGATCATGCACATATACACCAATGTAATCCCCAGGTACAGTCATACAACCCCAATCCAGCCTCAAACCAGGACCTCTGAAAATGCCTTGATAAGCCTAATGTGTTATCGTTAAAGAGACGCTTTTCTTCTCTCGACATAATTCAGCCCAGAACAATATGCTTTGCACTTTATGTACTTCATGTCTTGTCTTTTATAATTTTGTCCTGATTATGTCAGGCATTAGCTAGCACAGTCTTTTCTGGTCCTACCTACTCAGCAGATTTTTTAAAGCGGCCGTAATTGAAGCTTGTTGGCATTTGTACGTGTGCCTAGACACTGACAAATAGAGCAATCAACACTGACCTTAGCAAAGCCTGGAGACATCTACATTAGTTATTTATGTGTTGTCTGTGTTACCGTCCTTTATTCTTACCATCCTTTATTCTAGTCAGGGTCGTGGTGGGTCCCCGTCTCTGGGTGAATGGCAGAAAGGTTCATTTTAAATGAAATTCTCTATACTCCATTACTATAGTGGCTGGACAGTCATAAAAGCATTTAACTGCCGGTTGTACGATGGCTTTGAATGTGGCAAATAAACCTTGGGTGGGTCCTTCTTCTTCTACAGACCCACAGAACCAACACAGTAAGCATGATAAAAAAGTGACACAAATAGACCCTGTGATTGGACAGAGGAGAGAAGCATGTAGGGTCGAGTTGGCAGCTTCTTCTCATGGCCTGAATGCCACACAGAGCCATGAGCTCAGAATCCCGGTGGACCAAACCACTCTGACTAAACTTTCCCTGTCTGTTCTGTGGCAGGCCGAGAGCGGCTGGTCCTCTCCTGAGGCCGTACGACTGAAGCCAGGCCCAATACATCTGTCAACATGAGAAAGGACAGCGGAGAGGAGACTCGTGACATGAATGGTCAGCGGTCAGAATGTGAGCAGCGCTGGGATCCTCTGGTCCACCAGAGTGAATTCACAGAAGAGGTCGGAGAGATGTAAAGACTTTAAAATACCAGGACGCAGAAAAAGATCAGCAACTAACTCTAAAAAATAATAAGTTAAACATATATTAAAATAATAATAATAATAATAATAATAATAATAATAATAATAATAAACAAAAATGCAGCCACACTGGATCGTGATCCACATTATTGATTTGGCATGTTTTTTTCGCCGGATGCCCTTCCTTACACAACCCTCCTATTTATCCGGGCTTGGGACTAACACAACAAGAAGTTTGAACCTGCGGAGTTCAGATACACAATTTATTAAAGTTTGTCAGCTAAAACTAAATTTAAAAAAATATGTAAAAAATAATATTTATAAAATAAGTTTAGCAGCTAAAACTGTTTAAAAATAATAAAATATAAAAAAAAATAATCATAAAATATAAATAAAAAATTGTTTGTTTGTGTGGTTGAGCTAGTGGTAGCTAAGTGAGTAGAGTTTTGGAGTTTAAATCCCTGTTGGGCCTTGAGCAAGGCCCTTAACCCTCTGTGCTCCAGGGGTGCATCTAAACCAGCTGTGGTATGTGAAGAAAGAAATTAACCGTACTGTACATCTGTATATGTGTAATGACATATAAACACATTCTATTGTTCTCTGTTGTCATTCTGTTGATGATTAGAGAGCCTGATAACTTCTAACACCATATTTAATTATTTTTTTCAAATCTGTTCGCAGTTAATCCATCTTTATTATTCATCATATGTTTAATTCCTCCAGCAACATCTTTTATTAGCCGTGCGCTCTACGCCGGGTTCTAATTTCTGGGTGAGAGAACAACATAGGTAATTGATTATGGTTATTGAGAGGGATTCTGCAGGGGTTGTAGCTATAGCACATTAAAGTGACAGATTAGCAGAGGTGGATGCTTCATTAACAAGTGTTATGAGAATCGCACTGTAATGCCAGGACAACAGCAAATGAAGATCTAGTGTTTCCTATTACTTTGATGTAAAGCTTCTGCTGGAGATAACATAGGACGTCTCGGTGTTATAGGTTATATAGGAAAGTCTTAAAGTTTTTATTGTGTGTGTATGCTTCAAGATTTACAAATAGTACCGTGGTCACAAGACACATAAAGCAGATTGTCTGCAATCTGATGTACGAAATACAGACATGAACAAAAGATTTACAAAACTCAGAGAGTACCAGACGTCCTACATTTATAAACATGTTATTTCATAAGCCTGTCCTGTCATGACCACCATCTCAACGGTCCAGAAGAATCTAAACAAGCAAAACTCTATCTTTTGCTGTCCTTTATTTATCTATATTTAATAACCTTACAGGACATCCATCAGACCCTTGTATGGACTGTCAGTGTGATGCCTGGACAAACAAAAAATATTTTCACGACCAGCAGATCAAATATTTAAGCTCCTGATCTGATCTTCACGCCCTCCTAAACCTAAGGTTGCCCTTGTAGCTTTGATATAAAGGGAAACTATTCCAACCCACTAACATTAGAATCGAAGGTTCAAATCATCTGAGGTGTTATCAGCCAGGCTGCCAGGCTATCTGAGGTCAGTAAGGTGTTAAAAGATGAAATGAAAGGAACTGAAAATTCTAAATAATAATAATACATTCAATGTTTAAATGCTCCGTGGGTAGCACGCTCACCTCACAGTAAGATATATGTGTGTGTGTGTGTGTGTGTGTGTGTGTGTGTGTAAGAGTAATAAGTCATTACTAGAAGTATGGATACTATATCTTTATTGATAGCTGAGTGAAAGGGAAGTAATGTAATGAATCTAAATTTTTAACTCCGTTTATTATTTCTACATGATCAACTTCCCTTGTGATGCATTGTTTCCAATGTTTTTGGTCGATTGTGTAGTCACTGATGTGCCTCTGGTTTCACGTCATCATCACATAAAAATCTTCTTCGCCTTAAAGCTTCTTTGAGCATCTGAAAAGGTGGAAATGGACGATAAGCCAGACACGACCGAATACTATTCCTCCATCCTTCACTGTTTACAACCAAAATATCAAATTGTGGAAACTTTTTGAAGGTTCTCGTATAAGTAATATTAATTCAAAACTTATGGATGCCACCAATGTAGTATTGCTCCATAGTAAAACATTGCTTTATATTTTTCTAATGTGAATTTATCTGCAGTAACAAGGTGACAGCAATAACAGTGATAGACATCGTACCAGTGCTGGTAAAATGACCATCTCTTAAAAACTTTGCCTACGCCAAGCTGAATTAATAATAACAGACAGTTATTAATCATTCAAACGCCTGTCTTCTGAAAGAAATCTTAACAATGGAAACACAAGTATAAAAGATGAAATTAGCCATAATGATATAATGGCACATCACTCGCCGGCTGACATTCCGACTCATTTTCTAACAGGTCTCATCGCATTGATTTTCATTAGGCCAGAAACTTGATCTTTTCTGTAGCCTTGTAACCCACTTATTTTCCACCATGCCCCAAGATATGTGTGCCTGCTGTCTGATTCCAGAGAGGGCTGAGTTAATCAGAAACAGGGCCCATACTGGCAGATCAGTATTCATAAACCGAGGTGGACGGAGTAGTGTGTGGGTGTTTAACAAAGGCAGCTGCGGCTATTATGTCAGCCATGTGTGTGTGTATAAAGGACGTCAGGAAGTGAGGTATGCTGGACATGCTGTTTCACACTGGACACTGATAACATTCTGATCACTCGTGGTAGAAGCTAAACTGAAAGCTCAGTAGGTTCCTCACAAACACCAAATAAAGACTGAGTTGTGGCAAAATTAGCCTTCTTTTCAAACCACACACACTCAGTCCATAATTTTTACCATGACCCAAGAAACACAATGTGTCAAAACAACAGGGTGGCTAAATGAGTAGCACAGTCTCACAGCAAGGAGGTCCTGGGTTCGATCGATGGTCCGGGTCCTTTCTGCATCGAGTTTGTATGTTCTCCCCGTGTTGGTTTCCTCCGGGTGCTCCGGTTTCCTCCCACAGTTCAAAAACATGCAGTCAGGTTAATCAGAGACATTGAATAGTCATATAGATGATGTTGTGGACTGGTCCCCAGGATGTTTCTGTGTGCCTGAGGCCCGTTGAGAAGTCGGGATAGGTTCCAGGCCAACCGTGAACCTGATTGGATGAACGTCACATGGCTAGAAATGAAAGATTTTCAAGTTCTACCCTGGCCACCCAATTCCCCAGATTTGAACCAAACTGAGCGTCTGTGGGAGCACCTCGATGGTCATGTTTGCTCTACGGATCCTCCTCCATGTTCTCTCCAGCTGCTGTGGGATGCACTGCTGGTAACATGGCAGATCCCTGTGACCAGATTCCATTGTTTCTTCTAAATGTGCTTGAAATTTTAACCTCACTTTAATAATAAAAAAAAGATTTTTGGCACTAATAATAAAGTTTAAAGTGCATTTGTGATTGCTTTAATCCATTAAACCACATGCTTTTCCAACAGTGTTGGTGTGCCACTTTACTTGGCATCAAATCTTTTCCATTGGCCCATCCTGCCCATTATGCCAATCCTTTGTGCAATACATCTTGTAAACTCTATAAACACTATAAACAATTAATTTAACATTCAATATACTTGCAGATTTACATGTTTTTCCTTGTAAGTCTGTTTCTAAATACATTTCAAATATTAAATAGAACAATCGCCGTTTGGGAACGTAATGGGTTAACCTCCGTTTTGAATGGCAGAACTCATCAAATGGTCACTGTGACCATTAGGAAGAGATGATGAAGTATTGGGAGGGTTTCTGGAAAAAAAAGTAGCTTCCTAATTTCCCTTGACATCTGCCATCGTATCCTCTAATTTTCTATCTCTTCATCTATCCAGTCACAGCAGTCTGATCCCAATAAGTCAGATTCCACTGAGAAAAAGCTCTGCATAATATGAGCCGCTACTTTAAATTACTCGACAATACAATACGATTGTGTTTTCCCCATGGCCTTGTGCACAATTTTATGTCTATTCATACACGCTTCATTCTGGACCTTATGCAATACGAGAGCCATGGAATCAGTTAACCCGATAAATCCTGATCCTAGCAGTGGCCAGCTGTGCATAGCTCATACTCGGTAATTCACTGGAACTGCATGATAGTTTATTATATACGCTCTCTGATTGAGCTTTTCATTGTTTGTGGTCATATAGAATCGATGTTTGTAAATGGATAAAAACATACATTAATTCTTTTCCTGTCCTTTTACCGTCTCTTCATCTTGGTGAGGGTCGTAGTGAGTCTGATTCATTAGACGAGAGGCACCAAAGCCGTAGCCCTGAACTGAAAATGTGAGAAACCAAATCTGCATTGGTGATTGTGGTGGGGGTTCCTGCCATTCTAAAACCTAATAAGTGATGTGAACACTGACAGATCATCTAACTAAACAAAGCGTGTGGAATATGTTGACACTGGGACCTTGACTTACGAATTTTATCTGTTCTGAAGGGCTGGTCTTAATTCAAAATGTTCACATATAAGCCTATATTTTTCATAAAAGTAATGGAAACAGAATTAATTTGTTATGTATTTGTTTTCAATACAAGAAAACTAAAACTGATTACGTTATATTATAC
>JAYDZG010000039.1:3558512-3575274 GCA_034509265.1 Microcambeva bendego
GTTCAGTCACAACTGAGGTTTGTGAGATTCTTTTTATTATTATTTTTTTACTTTTTCTTTAGAGGTGCATACAGAATTGCTGTAATTGGGTTGTTTACAGATAAGATCATTACAATAACAAAGGTGCTAGAATCTTCAGCACTATCAAGAGCTGTTTAATCATAGATCCACAAATTATCTTTTCTCCCCAACGTACGATATGTGACGGCTGGCGGGTTGAAAGGGCGTCGTGTTTATTCACAGCCTGCACCACTGATTAATGCTTGGCCATCATTAACATTCTAAAGAGCGAAAAGTTTACTTGACCAGATGTTTAAATTTTACCTGCCATCCTTTTAATGGATTGCCGGGAGAAAAAAAACCCTCTAATTATCAAAAAAAGCAACATGCAAACAGCGAGGAGTGGAGGGGAGTAGAGAAGAGGGGGAAAAAAGAGAAAAACGAAGGGAAGATGTATAAAAGCTCTCCAGACTCAGTTTGCCATCTTGCTAAGGAGGAGGATTCTGTGAAGTGGAGGTCAAGTATACACACGGTTGATAAGCCCACCTGAGCCCTTTCACCCAGCGGAAACAAATACGAACCTTCGTGCATTACAGCCCGTCAGCAAGCACGACGAGAGAATTAAGACAGGACGGAGCTCTTATATTGATGGTGTTTATTTATTTATTTTTATCATGTCTTCAACCTGAACAGCCATGAAAAAGACTAAAAATGGAATCGCATGAGGATGAACCGATACACTACCCACATACATGATATGATTCATGATACTAAGTTCATGATACGATTGTTTTCCAATACTTTGAACAAAATGAAATTGAAGACAAATTCATCTTTTTATTCTTTAAATTATTCCAGTTCTTTTGTCATGAACTTCATTATTTATGTAAATAATGAATTCATTTTATTTCTGGTTTAGTTGCAAACTTTTTTGTGTAAAAAGAAACTTAAAAAAAAATAAACAAATAAGTGAATTATAAAATAAAGTAAAAATCCACACAGATGTGAATTGGGCTGTAAAAACCTGTACCTGGCAACCCGGAAACTAATGTCATCCAGGTTGGGTAAATGGCGCCGGTGCAATTTATTTTACATGAGTTACCGATTTGAATCATGGCACATGTGCACATATTTTTTAACTGTCTTATTGTGTCTCATTACATCCCTACAGTCAGTGGTTTGGAAGCTTTTCCATCCAGTCTTCCATTGTGTTTGTAAATAGTTTGAACACGACCTCTGTTAACTATATAACTGTTTGATGTTAGAGCTTCAGTATGGAATGCGGGATCTGCTATTCCTATCGGCTGGACTCGGCCATTCCGGATCAGGTGTGCAATGACCCGCGCTGTGGCCAGCCGTTTCACCAGGCCTGTCTCTATGAGGTGAATATTCGGATTTATCCGTCACACAACCTGCTGACCTCAGACCAGTGAAAGATATGAAGGATTTTCAAAAAGTATCCGCACTTTTATATACACGCACCAATGAATGCTGTGAAAAGTAATACGATTGTTTTTAATAGTACAAATAAAACAGCAAGTAGTAAAGTGTGTAAACGAAGCCAGTGCATAAGAGCACCTGTAAAACACAGGTCTTACACCGACACTAAATTAGAAGAGTTTAAAAGTAACTGTTTAACTCATTAATGATTTTCAATGCTAAGTGTAGATCATAAAATGCAATAAAAAAAGAACAGACTAATCACTAAATGCAGGATTTAACAAAAATACTTTCATGCTCATCTGCTCTTAAATCATATACTTTGTGTCATGCTTCTTAATAAAATGAGTGTCTTCTATTAATAGTGTCTACATTCACAATCAACTAAAGGAGCATTTTATATACCCTCACGTCTCAAATTTGCTGCATTAATACGATATATAATCAAAAGGCGTGTCCGAAACGGCACCCTATTTACTACATAGTGTATTATTTTGGGGCCATTTTGGTTGAGTGTCTGAAATAATCCTATAATTTACTGCAAGAAATAATGTACAACCGATGTACACCAGCCGGTCACAATTACCCATAATGCAGTGCGTTGTTTGGCGTGAAGTCTAGAAGTAATGGTGGACCTCGAATAATTATTCTGCCGAAATGTTTATTATAAGCATATAAGATGGATTTAGAATTAGGTATGGCTCATAGTACACTAATGAGCAAACCAACAAGTGTAGTGTCCCAAATCATTCACTACCCTCCTGAATTCAGTCCCCTATCTGAGCAATGAAGGGAATAGGGAGCCATTTCGAACACAAGGAAATAAAAAAATCTATATAAGCTACATGAATTATTAGTGTATTAAAAAACTTATTATTCTTGTATCTCAGTGGCTGAGGGGTTTGCCCAGCAGTCGGCAAAGCTTTAACACCGTGTTTGGAGAATGTCCCTACTGCAGCAAGGTATCACTTCACATGATCTACTGATTTTCATGGATTTATCTTAAATATATAATACAAACTTTATTAAATGTTAAACTTTTTTTTCCTCAGCCGATCACAGTTAAAATGGCCATACAGAAACCGTGAGTTGATCAACCTTCTGCAAAGACTATATGGTTTGTTCGTTTGGATTTTGTATTAAATACTGAACACTTTATATTTAAAGTTAATAAAAACCAGCCAGAGTAAGACCACTGATGCAACAGCGATGCTGACATACTTTCTAAAAAGATCAGGCTTGCGTTTCAAGTTTTCATTGCTGATGTGTATGTACTCCTCATCATCATAATACTGATTTCCATCGTACTCGGATTCCTCCCAGCGTCTGGGTCTAGGTCTGACTTCCTCCTCCTCCTCCTCCTCCTCCTCTTCATCCTGCCCTGCCGGACTGTACTTGTGGTGAAGTGGCTCACTGTGTCGATTCTCCCTGGTCTGCCGGACTTCTGTTTTCCTCAGTCTGTGTACTGTTGCTGACTTTTTCAGCAAAATAAAGACACAGCATGTGTTGGAGTTTTCCATGGCACAAATACTTGGCTGGTGTTTATTAATCCGGCCCAAAATGACCACATATTCATTCCAAATGTGCACATACTATTAAAATTTATACTCATACTTGTTGACGTCTCTGCCTTTGTTTTTGGCCCTCTCGTGTTTTGGGGTGGACTATTGGAGGCAAGGTGATATCATCGTCATCATCCTCATCTTCACAATAATTGACTACTGGCCTAGTTCTTGCACGTGTCTTCGCCGCTGAATTAATCTTGTGCGGTGTCTATTAAAAAAAATAACATTAATAGAATACAGAATTAGCAAAATATTTGAAAATGTTTACTTCATTCCCCTGTTCACAGTTCCCAGTCTGAACTAATGAAACTTATCATAATAGAAAGCATCCATGTATATTTTTGTTTATCTTAATGACAAAGTCAGCATTCTGAACTTTCTGCCTAGCCAGGGTTGCCAGATTTCAGCCATGAATTTCACCTTATGCTTATTTTAATCCTGAACACAATCTCTCCTCTCAACATCGGTGGTGTGTTCAGACTAGGACTCGAATGTGTTTGACCCAAATGAGCAGTGCTGTTCTATTGCATTTTAATTTCTATTCTAGTTTATTGAATTAAATGATGCTCATTTGGGTCAAACGCTTATCCATAAATTGTCTCATTTTTCCATGACTCTATTATGTGTTAATGATAATTAAGAGGGGTGTCTACATACTTTACTTTGTAGTTAAAAGTAATGCTTTATAGAAACGTCCAATATGAAGTAACTATGTAATCTCGACAGTGGGGAGGAGAGGAATGATTTAGTCTCTGTTGTGGTGGAAATGCTGATACAGGTACTGTAGCTGCTTACAGTCGATACCCTCATTTACATTCAACCAACATGTTCATATTATACGAATATTAATTCCATTTCTCTTTCTTAGATAAAATGATCCTTTACTTGTTCCTGTGCTCTTGATTTCCCTCTGATTCTGCAGTCCGTTTTTGCACCGACTTCATCCTCAGTCACAAGAGCTGATCTTGCTGATGGCTGTGCTTGACCAGAGTTCTTTTAAGGAGAACAGTGAGAAACATGATTTACAAACTTTGTTCGGCACTTCAGAGAAGCGGGCCGTCTGGAAGGCTGATAACTCGGCATGTGCGTAATCCTGTACAATCACTCTCCTCACTCCTCTCTACCTGACCCGGATCCTGAGAGCAAAGCACTTCGCCTGATTAATGACACCCACTGCTCTCCCTAAGGTGGCAACACTCCAAACTAAATTTGGCCACAGATCACTGCTGGGGTCAGGTGTAGGCAAAATAAACTCCAGAAGTGTTGGAGTGGTGTTGGGAGTGGTAAACCTCTCTGAACCAGAAGAGATGAGATACAAGGGTGACATTGATGGTGTTGTTTTTACATTTTATTCAAAAGGAATTGGAGCTTGACCTTAAAAGAAGATGGAGCACAAAAACAGAGAAAATATGACTGCAGAGAATAAGATGGATTCAAACCTTAATGCCCGTAGTGTTTACACTAAGCTGTTCCATCTGTGCTGGTGTTTGGGCCAAGGTCAGTCATTCACCGTCTTAAGATTCTTTTGTGAATTTTCAGAATGTGAACTGTGTGTGTGTTGGGTGAACCGTGCACTGGAGTTTAAGAGCCAGACATCAGATTCTCCAGCCTTTTAAGAATGATAGTTGGCAAAAGGAATTGATACCATCCAAAATTAACCCATTCTGTAAATGCTAGTTACTTTCCAATGACAAAAGTGCTTTGACAAGAAAGTTATTTATTCTTCTTTCTTTTCCAGTACAATGCATTTTTTTTACATTCGATAGTTGTTTCCATTTCCAAGTGACTCATAATGAACCCAAGTACCCATGCCCAGGACCAAGCATATCAAATTAGGCTGGATGGGTGGAACGAGAAACTATCCAGACCATTACTGAGTCAAAAACATGTCTAACAGGATCATTGCTGGACTGAGACAACACTAGAACCTTATTTGAAATTTACCGTGTTATTCTGGGGATGTACATTGTTGTTTTTGTGGCCAAAATGTTCAACCTTGATTACAGATCACACAAGTGTAACAACATCTAAAATGATTTTTGCATCACTTCTAATATCCACTCTGTCTTATTTATTATTCATTTATAACAGGGACGTCATCAAGTGAAACGTAGCCCTATTGCAAATCATCATATTATTACTTTATGTTGTAATTGTTTTTAATACGTAACAGCTCTGGCAATATGAAGGTCTATAGTTATGCCAAAAAGCTACATTTGAGTTGAAATGAGTGGGAAGAGGAACTAGTTTACTCAGTCCGAGTGCAAGGCTTCAAGGTAAGAATAAAACCTCTGATCCTTTTTAAAATAATTACTTAGGTTTCTAAAATTAGTGATTTAAAATAATAATAGTACTATATAATAATAATAATAGTTCATATCAGTGGTTCTTTAACATATCAATGTTCACTTTAAGATTGCTTATACATTGATTATTTGGATCACCTTTTATGTTAACTTTTTTCTGCTAAGATGAATTATGTGCATTTATAAATGTACCATTTTGTATCTATATTGTGCTATTTATGGTTTGTTACGCTCAGGTGGAAAAGTTTTCTTTTCCTGGGAAGTTGGGGTTTTTTGGTTTTTTTTTTTGGAGTTGTGTGGTTTTCACCGTACAGTGACGATAAACTGAAGAAAATTAAACAAAGTAGAATATAAAGCAGGCATTTTTCTGAGTTCTACAGATATCAATGTGCAATTGTATAATATATATTAGTGACTGAATGAAACATTTAAAGGCTATAAAGTCAGTCTAAACATTTTCTAACGCTTTCAAACTTCTCAACACTGACTCCTACTCCCTCTAACCAAGAATCAAACTGTTGGTCAGTTCCACATGGAAATGAGAGGGGAAGAAAAATCCACTGCATTTTAAGTGCTGATCTCTTGGCCTCTGAAAATGTGTGCATTCAACAGCCTCAAATTGCCATGCTTGGGCATTCATAGGGTTCAGTGGGTCAAGCTGGCAGTGAGGGCTGGTAAAATGATTCCTACAGCATCGCCCCCTGACAGGCAATGGTCAGGGTTATTGGAGGTTAACCTCTGACACCGAGTCAGGATTCAGAGCATTGTTTAACCATATACAGAGACGAAACAATTCTTGCTTCCTTGCAATTCTTCATCCTAAGGAGTCGGAGACTGGAGCAAATTGGCCTTTGCAACACTCACGTGCATCCATTGAAATGAAAACTCACACGTACATGATTACTATAAATATGGGGCTTTGAAGAAACAGCTCCCAGAAGTTCTTAAAGCCGAGGTGAGCTGTAGCTTCAGGCGGGAGACTTCAGCCAGGTCCGAGGCTGTCACCACTCTGTAAATCTACCGCCCTCCTCTGCTCTACCTTCAGCATGAGGAGTAAGCTCGCATGGAAAGAGGTCATTAGAGGTTCTCCTGCTCTCTTCCAGACAGATAAATCTAGCGCAACCCACATGCTGTTCTCTGCACCCCAGTCCTCTCTCATATGGTCTTTATTAAGAAAGGAACTGCACACCAAAGCATTTCATGCTTACCCTGTTCACGGCCAGCCCGGCTGCCTCCCCTGGTCTGGAGAGGTCCAGTGGGCCTTGGGGCCTGGCATCTGACAGCACCTTTCTTATAGCACTATAGTCGGGCTTTTCTTTGTAGTCCAGAGTCCTAACGATGAGCAGGAACTGAGCTACCTCCGCTGAGAAAACAACAGAAAAGAAGACTTGTAAGGAGGTTAAAGGTTTGACATCAAAGGTTCAAGATCAATATTCGCAATACAATAATATGTTTCGCTTGGGGAACACCGGCGCTCACGTGAGCATCAGTAAAGAATTCGGAAAATGCTATTAGCATCAGTGGCCAAAAGTCCAAGAAAGCACAGCTCGCCCTGCTGTGTGGACAGACCTTAAGCAGACATGTATACAAACATGTTTTTATCCGTTCCAGCAGCTCCCGTTAAGTGTCAACACAGTGGATTTATTTGGCATAGTTTTTACACCAGATGCTCTTCCTGACATGACCCTCCCTATTTATCTGGGCTTGGGACCGGCACTACAATTAACTGGTTCATGCATCCTAGTGGCTAGATTCCGATTAACCTGGCTGCATGTTTTTGGACTGTGAAACCCTTGAATACACGTGGACCATACAGAAAGGACCCTGACCGCACATGGAGAACGAACCCAGGACCTTCTTGATGTGAGGTGACAGTGCTTCCTACTTAGCCACCATGCCGTCCTATTTGTATGTTACAAAAAAGCTGCTCTTTTTTAGGCTCTGTGTCTATCTAATGTCCATAGCATTACTCTGTTCTGGACTCCTCAACAAGTGATACAAGTGATACACAGGACTGACAACTGTGATGTATATGGCTAATTACAAATAATGAACCCGTGATCCCTAACGTATACACGCTGGAGTTAGTCTGGTGTGTAAATGGAGTACGATTCAATACCACAGAAATAAAACCGCATCCCAATACACTGACCCTGACAAGAACACAACAGAGAAGAAGCCTCTATATTCAGACATGCACACAAATGTGTCTAATACGGCTCCTTTCTATTGTATGCCGTAATAAATAAGCTGCCTGCGGTGCTAGGCCGCTACGCAGCATCTCTAACTGAATGTATATCACATGCACGGCATTGATGCATGTTGGAGGCCTTATCTCTCTGGTCCAGCTGCAGCAAGTCTCTATGGGCTGGAAAAAGGGGGATAAGACCTCATCATAATCATAGATCACAAAGCCTCCTTTCAGGAGACACGCCTGCCCTTTTGCTCTGCACCAGGAATAACGATCATGCGGGGCATCTTTGGGTTGCTGATTGAGGCATGACAGGGTGGTTCGGTCACTTAACCACACCTTTTTGATCATTGTAGGTGGTCTTCACAAACACACACACAGTTACTGTCTTACCTAGAGAGGGAGAAATTTGGGTGACTGAGTCTGGCAGGTTTTCCATGAGCCTAAAGTCGAGCAGAAATAGATTAGCCATAATACAAGGTACAGAAGGCAAAAAAGCCCTTACAGTGCTGTTTAAAACAACAAATCGTTTACTCGCCTCCTTTCGTCTTCTAATTGTTTCAGATCTAAATTTAAAATCTTAACACACTTATTGTTGGACTGTGGAACTTAACCCATACAGACACGGGAAAGAACCAAACCAGGATCTAACCCAGAAAGTTTTTAGAGGACAGTGCAACCAGCTTAGCCACTTGAGCTGAAGCTCATAAACTAACAGGCAAATATTCTAATTTAGGATTTTAGGACCTGAGGAAACAAAACATCCCCTAGATCATCACACTAACTCTACCATGTTTGATTCTTGTTATAATGTTCATATGGTGGAGTGTATTGTTAGCTTAATGTTAAATGTGAAGGGACCAGTGTCTTCCCAATGTCAAAGGTTTGAACTGAGATTCCAACCCGGATTAGCAAAATAGATCCCTACAGCTGGTATACAAGGCCAATTCAGTCAGAAAAAAGAACAGTATAAAAACACTAAACTCTAAAAGCCTTAACTTAGATAAAATGTCAATTTATTGTTGGTTGAATCTCTTTTAATCAATGACTAGTCAGACTCCACTGCATCCTCTCTGGTACTCGCAGATATTAAGTTTAGCTGGAAGTGGATCATGGCCACATAACATCTTGAGCACAATTGTCTCGAGCACAAGATCTCTTAAAAGTCACATCTTGAAATGAGAGAGAGAGAGACGGCCATTTTCCAGTCAATAAAGTCCCGTCATATATCCTGCCAACTACACCTTCGATACTTTATCAAAGCAGTTCGAGGAGGACGCATAACCACAGGCAGCTGTGAGTCTCTGATCCACGGCCACTACACACACAGCCAAATGCTGTTTCTGGACCTGCTGTGGAGGAGAACGAGGGGAATTAAGCGTACTTGGCCTTGGCCTCTTGGACCTGACTTGGATTCCTGAGCACTGAGAGCCAGGGTAGTGTTCCACTCTGCCAATGAAGCAGGCAATAACCCAGGACCTCCAGGTCCCCTCGTCTGGATGGGGCTGCCATGAGGGGAAAGAGGAGGACAGCACAAAGAGAAGAAGAGATAAACATAGTGCAGATTTAACAACAATATATATTAGATGAAATGACTTCTCTATTGGTCACGGAAATATGCCATTATAAAAAAAGAGAACCAGATCATGATGAAGACGAGTATTTTGTTTTTTCAGCTGGATCTCATATTCAAACAAGGCCTTTATAGAAAGAGACTCAAAGTCACAAGACTGGGTCAATTTCCACCCCCCTGTCCAGCTATATTCCCCCATAACGCTAACCTTCTATAGCACCCCCACTCCCTGAATCGTCTGGTCTGGAGGTTCGTCCCAGGAACCCGATCCTTGCGGCCTCTGACATGATCCAGACGGCCCACGGTCCGGGCCGACACTTTCTCCACCACAAGGCCAGGCAGTAAAACAAAGAAATAAATGTCTGCAGCCAAATTGTTTCCACATGTTATTGAATTCCATGGGCTCTGTACTGGCCGTAAGAGTAGACCCAGAGATCAGTGCAAACGTGTGAGTGGGACCTCCTACATCTTAACCTCAGCCACAGCACATTACACAACTGCCATCTAGTGTAAACACACTTCTTCACACATGCACATAATGATCTGAACTGGTCATTGTATTGCTCACTTGCTAAAGAAGGACAGATCATACAGCCTTTATTTCTCTCTTGTATTTCAGCCATGTTTCGGCTATTCATCGTTTGTTTCATCCTCATTTAAAACTGCACCAGCCTTCATGTCACTTCAGCCACTTTAATGATTCAGTCATGAAGCCAAATCAATCCCAGATTTGCTCAGTTTACTGTACGGTTCACAATATTCTTAAATATCATTTTAGATATTAGCTCTGAAATAAAACCTTGTAATATTATCCAACATATGAACTTTGATAACTAAAATAAAAAATAAGAAAGAAAGAAGCTGAATCTGAAGCTTACACTTTACAATTACATTTAAAGATGTAAAACTTAATAACTGTCGACATGACTTGTTAAATTGCTTTACCCGCCTTGGTCAGGTATGTGTGTTAACACCACATTAAGTAAAAAAAACTCAGTTTTGATTTAATCAATGAGACAAAATTAAAGCACACTGCCTGTTCGTGCCTGGAGAGTTTATCAACTCAATACTGTAACTGCAGTCCATCTCCTGAGAAATTACCTATTGACTGCATTCATCAAAGAAAAAAACCTGAGCCTAGATCCATGGCTACAATTGATCTTGCTATGCCCATTAGGTGCTCTTGTCTGCTATACAGGCTCTCGCAGCCAGCCACAACAGTCCACCCAGTTATACTTATTCTTCTTAATAACACTAACTGTCAGACTGGTTTTTATCTCTAAAGTCCTGATATGTAGTGATGACCTTGAAAAAAAATAATTCACAACAAATATTCTGCACAACGCGGGTATTAGCATCGCAACGCTGATCCTAAGAGCATAAAATCCATCACTTACTCGATTAGCACTTGGTATGCATTTGCGAGAGGTGAAAGAGGACCACCTGGGCAGGTCTGACACCGTTTCAGTTTAAAACCAAGTGTTCACAAGAACGAGACGTTCCAGGCGAGACACACCACCTTCCATCACCGCCGGGCTGGTGTTCATAATTACGGCCCATTGTTATTCAAATTACCCAAAGTGCTGTGTCAAACTCTTGAACCTCTCCTTCCGAATTTCAGCCGTTTCTCCTCAGCTCTACAGGTGATAATTAGGCCTTTAGCACGGAGTTCGGCAGGAAGCAGAGTGCCTGTCTCGGCACTCCTCACCATGGTAACACATCAACATCTACGCAGGGTGCCAGGGGCCACGAGCGAAGGAACTGCATTCTGCATTGATCTGCAGGGGCAATGATGCCAAAGACCTACACAACCGCTGTCTGCTTCCAATGAGGTGCTCAGTACGGGGACATCCAAATGAAGTTTGACTTCATTTTCACTTCAGGTGGTTCAGGTAGAGCTTGGCCTATTGCAACTTGTTACAACGAATACGAGTGTTTGTGGGCTGGGAGTGACTCAGTAACATTCTGGTAGGTTGTCACATGATCTAGAGGCATGCTGACTGCAGTGCATCCAACAGCTGCTGGAAGGAGCATGGTGGATATACAGCAAACATGACTATCAAGGTATGTTCGAGTCTGGTGAATTACGGGACCCCGGTAATATTTGGAAGTCTTGATGATGCTCTTCCAACCATTTCACATAAATTTCACAACATAAATTATTATTGATGTTCAATTTGTATCAAAGTTGAAAAGTGTATTTATTTGCACGTTCGGCTAATCAGTGGAGGTTAAGTGTTTTTGGTCCACAGAGGGAGACATAATTAGACAAGTTGGTGCTTTGTGCCACCTCATCCCATTGCTTGATTTAATAAAACCCTCACTAGTTAGACAGCTGACTAAGTATACAGTAAGACAGCGAGGCAGCTCACTACACTCTTATCTATCGGAAGATCTGATGGAAGATATGAAACTATTTAACAGAAGCAGAAACAAAAAACAGTTACTACTGTAAACCTGTTAAACAACAGGATAGCACTTAGTTAAACTGTTAGCAGTGGTATGTTTCTGACCCCATCATTCTTGCCACACATTAGGACCTCTGAAGGCAGCAGAAACACAGCTATCAGCAGACTCTATTCCGGCCAGGATTGTGTATTGAACCTTAACGACGGCTGTACTATTTTGCAGGCCAAAATATTGGCATGGAGTCCCTAAGTAACATCAAAGCTTTAATTAATGGTAAATGCATACAAGATGCAGGTCATCACTCTGACTATTTAGGGAATTGTTGAATTACGTCTGGCCAGGTAGACACGGATAAGTCAATCAATATCCATTAAAAAGACTGTATGCAATTTACAACTTAATGTGTTTCCAATATCTTGATCTAGAGTTAAGAACATGATATGCCAGGTTTAATCTATGTTCACTCAGCCTACTGTGTTAAATCTCACACCTTCTAAATTCATACAAGTGCTATAATAAGGGTCTGTAAATACCTATAAGTATATTCAGTATTTTCCTAAAAATCCCATCACGTGTCTCTCATTAGAGATGCCACATTTCTACTCTTAGACTCTACTGATCTACATTTCACCCACACTCCAACATATGTCTAGGAAAAACTTAAGCAACACATTTAAATATATTAAATTCTGGCAAAAAAGGTAAATAAAAGTATTAGCTTTACCTACGCCCTTGTGTGCATCAATGCTTGTATACTCAATAGTGCCGTTGTGTCCCTTTTTTGGGTTCTCGCTGTATTGTTTGTGCTCTCCATTAGGACTGTATCGGTATGAAAGACCATAATCAGCCAGGTACACCTGTCAAGCAAAGTGAATGTTTCCTTACTCAGTAAAAAATACAAATAACAATACTATAGTGAAAGAGCTAAACAAAAAGCTGTGATAGATTATAGAGCCAAAGGTACGCAGGCATCCCTACTAAATCTTACAAGGTCTTGGGAATTCTTAAAACATGTTGCAACACTGGCCAGGCCTTTTCTTCCAACAACAGTACCTTACCTCACAAATGCCTTTTGACTGAATGGAAACAAATTCCTGAAGTAAGTTAGATGTTCAAAATTTTACATAAAAAGTCATTGAACTCTTTACCCTCCTACCGTCTGGAAAAAGCCAAGCCAACTCTATACACATAGAAAGACAGATTACACAGACAGACAGACAGACAGACAGATCTATAGATATTAAGGAAATTAAGGATGCACATGTAAATGTTTCCACAATTAAATGTGTATGGTTGGGTGTCCACATACCTTTGGCCAAATAGTACTACTCTAACACTAATTATAGCCTTAATAAAAGTCTGTTATTTTTATTATGACTAAAATTACAAGCAGGTTGTAATATTATACAATATTATGTTTATTAATTCCACATTGCTAATATTGTGGACATGCTAATGTAAACAAAACAAGACTGCACCAACCTTGCCTGGGTCTCTGTGGCCCAGTAAGAGATTGGCAGCCTTAATGTCAGCGTGGACGTACTCATTGTCATGAATATATTCCAGCACATCCACCTGTTGAGGGCAGAGGGGAAGGTTAACAGATGAATAATTTAACCAATCCATAATGACCATCCTTAATGACTGCTGACAATATGTGGGTTGACTCTGGGGCTATTCAAGAGGTCAGTTTCAAAAGTACTAGACTAAAAATGTCCATCGCAAACGATCTGAGCCTTGTTGTGCATTCTTATTCTTCCTGTTTGGAGTCGACAAATGTCCGGAGCATCCTCCTTCACAAACACAAACCTCACCCCACCCTTCTCCCAATAGAACTCTCATCCCTTGTCTAAACTAAATAAATTCCTTCATAATCTTATTCATCCTCATCACTCCTAAAGAGAATAGAATTATCTTCATCTCTGACAGTTGCAGTCATCACCACATGAAAATCTTCTTCCACTTAAAGCATCTTTGTACATCCAAAAAGATGATCCAAATTAGTTTGTGCTAAGACTCTCCCAGAAACTGATTACTACTCCCCCCACCCTCAATTTTCTGACGACAATAATGTGTAGAATATGTGAAAACATTTTTAAAGATCATTTCACATATTTAAGTCAGTGGCACTGTCTCCGAATTGCACAGAATAGCAGCCCTCACAAGTCCCTGGTGAACTTCCACTTTCACTCTGACAGATCCCAGTGCATCACACATCCCTCCTGCCACACTAAGCCACTCCCTCCACCCTGTATGCACTTCCTATTTCCAAATGATGAAACTGAAACTTACGTACCATGAGGTAACCCAACTGCAACACTGTCTGCTTCTTCATCTGTTCACCGTTACCCATGAAAACCTTTTGCAGGTCAGTACCCAGCCGATCCATCACCATGAATCTGTATCTACTTGGACATGTCAGGAAATTAATAATGTAAAGTTTCAATCTGCACATTCTTGTCTAAATGTGATGGGTTGAAAGTACATCATACCTTGTTCCGTTATATTCTGTGAGTCCGGAGCCCCAATAGGTTGGGATGCCCAAAAAATTAAGCCTTTTGGATCTTTTCCATTTGCAGACTGAAAAATTAATAGAAATTATAATTAAACAAACATATTTAAAGTAAAATATTTCAGAAATATGCCAATCAGGCATAACACTATGATTATTATTATGTTGGTCCATTTTCAACAATTTGAGCTACAGTAGCTCATCTGTTGGACCACATCATACGTGAATCCATTAGTCTTGGCTGCCCAGAACCCTTTAGATTAGTTTTGGAGATGATCTGACCCGGTCATCTAGACATCACAATTTGGCCCTCGTCAACCATTTTTTTCTGCTCGCAACATCAACTGCTTAATATATGCCACCCAATAACACAGTTACAGGTTCAATGATGAGATAATCAGTGTTATTCACTTCATCTATCAGTGGTCATTATGTTATGTCTGGTCAGTGTACTGATTAAGCCTTCTTTCTGTTTGTGAGAAATTACTGACAGGTGACCTGAGACGCTTTGAAAAAAAAAACAGAATCTGTGTCTGCCAACTGGTCACTGTCTAAATCTGAAACATCACTTGCTTTGACTTGTTTGCTTTGGCTTATTAATTCACCCAGCAAGGCTAATTTACATCCCCATCCTCTTCATCAGTGACATGTACTCCAAGTGTGAGAACTCGCAGATGAAGTGGTATGCCGCACTTTCATTTCCCATCCTTCTTAGGAGTGGATCTCTGGATTCTTCTGTTTGACTAAAGCAAAATGCACAGCTTTAAAGGAGCTTAGGATTTTGGAGACACGTCCACTTAATGAAAAATCCATCAAACAGTTTTTAGTAAAGGGTTTGGCCACCACAAGGCACTGTGTTTTGATTATTTTGATTCTTCTATCATTTCATGCAGGTTTATGTTAAAAAGAACATTCAAAGTTCCATTGTGTCCTGTGAATTGGGGTTTGTCATCCTGAAAGAAACCCTTTCAATTATTTATTCAGTTATTAGTAGGATGTGTAGTCGACCCACCTGACTAACCAATCAACCACCTCTAAAACTGGACCATAACTTCAGAGGTTTTTTAAGATTTAGCAGATTTTTGAATCAAGTTCACAGCAATGTTTAAACAAAAATACCTAAATACCATTCAGGCTACACTTCACTGGCCTGCATCATTGCCACATGTACTATGCCAAATAAAGCCCTCTTAATTTGAACTCTATTTATGGTAACTTTCATTTATTTTCATTTGCTACTTTGAAATAAATGCCAGACTGGGATGTTTGTCATTTAGCATGCTACAAGGTATGGTAGAATGATGATTACCTAATTGTAGAATGCAGTTTTCTTGTTTAAAAGCATTTATACTTCACTAACTCAAGTCCTTCCTTTGTCACCTGTCTGTGTAATGCTCTCAGAGTATGTTATGTCACCAAAAAATAGTATTACACTATTCCAAAAACAATCATCCAAAATAAACAGTACTTACTAATATCTGGCTTTGCTGCTCTTTGGTAAAACTTTAGCTCTGAGAATAATGGTCCATTTTCATGATATTCCTGATAATAAATAACAAGTGCTTAATACATTTACAATGAGAAAATGAAAAACAAATTCTGTGTGCTACATGATCGCATCAGTATATGAGAACACTTAACATCATAATGAAAAGCCAGCATTTCTAAAATATAGCAATAACAATATGGATGGCTGTGTGATGTTGAAAGCTGCAGGTTGTGACAGCCGTATGAATGATGGATTGGTTGGAGGAAAAAAATCAAGCCGTGCTGAAGTTAAACAAATTTTAATCATTTGAAAGAAGCTATAATGGAAGTGTTAAGAATGTACTTACGACTTTAATCACATAATCAGTATCTTCACTGACAGCTCTGTCTACATCATCTGAAGCTGTGACAAAAGACAGAAACAAATTAGTAACCAGTACCATATTAAGATATATGGTTTGACTTTTACTATAACATTATAAGGATTTTACAATGACTTCTGCAACATGCAACATATTTGACTACCCAAGCGAATGAATTGTTTAAATAATTCAGAGATAAATTCCCACAATTGTAATTTAAAACATTAAAACTTAGATAACACCTGCACATGGTGGGCAGGGGGTCCTTACATAACCCTCTTTATGAGACCATGAGAGGACACCGAAGCGCTCGGTGGATACCTAGACGGACACATGGAGAACTTACAGAGGATCCAGGCTGTCCCACATGGGTTTCAAACCCAGGACCTTCATGACACAACACTACCCACTTGACCATTGTGCCGCAGGTAAGGCCTAGTAATCGAAAAGTTGCTGGTTCAAGCCTTACTACTGCTAGGTTGCAGCTGTTGGGCCTTTGAGCAAGACCATTCATCCTCACTTGCTTAGATAATAGTTACAATACTATTAAGTGTCTTTGGACTGCTAAAGATATGAATAAATGTAATGTACAAGCGAATGTAAACTTTTCACCCCAAGTGTATAATTTACTGCATGAATGGAAGGAAATCATTTCCAAACGTTACCCAGATAAATGAGTCCGAATCCTCCCTGTCCAATCATCCGGCCCAAACGCCACTTTCTCTTCTCTGCGTCCGTCAGGATGCTGTGATTCGGGAGTGGACATGGTAATGGTTTTCTCTTCGGTGCCATTGATCTTACAGTGAGAGAGAGAGAGAGAGATGGAGAGAGAGAGATGGAGATGGAGAGAGAGAGATGGAGAGAGCGAGAGAGAGAGAGAGATGGAGAGAGCGAGAGAGAGAGAGAAATGGAGAGA
>JAYDZG010000039.1:3606653-3617927 GCA_034509265.1 Microcambeva bendego
ATCAATATAGGAACTGAAACACATAAAAAAATACAAAAAAAGGACTAAAAAGAAATAACTATGAGCCAACCTCATATGCTGTGGACTGAGATAAAGTAGATCGCGATGACCTGACAACTGAAAGAAAAGATCTAAGGCCACGAAAGTGTGAGTTCTTTCTTCCACCCATGCACTCTACACAGACACCTCTCTACCTGCAAGTGATGGTCCTTACACAATGTTTAAAAAATCCATGTAGTTCCCAAAAAAGACCCACATGTGAGTTCATGGTTTTGTGTGAGGTGCTTTCCCAAAACAACTCTGAATACAATAAAATTATTTTAAAATATATGGTTAAAATATTTAAAAAATGTAATGAATTAATTTATTGCCGATGATTTTTTAACAACACACAGAGCATAAGAAATGCTATTGAAATTTGTACCTGTAACATGTCATACCTCATTCCCTGTAAAACAATTAAGCTTTCCATGGGTCCTGTGACATCCGATTCAGATGAGGAATCTTCTGCAGCTTAATTTAAATTTAATTGGACCGTACCCAACTGGTGCAGGTCAGTATGAAGAGAAAATCAGGAACATTAATCAAGATAAAATTTATCAGCTGATTAATCAGTGTTCTAATTATGGCACAGTGCTTCCATCTCTTTCTTCTGTTTTAATTACTGTACTTCATTGTCTTTTCCATATGGCCAGCATGTTTCTGCATAATGCCTGTGTCTCATAGCACTGGGAGCCATTAGTACCCTGCCTGATGCTGCTGTCCCCATCCCTTCTCTCTCTCTCTCTCTCTCTCTCTCTCTCATCCCCCATCATTGTCTTCCGTTCAGTTCTTCTCTTTTTTCTCTTTGCTTTTAACTTAAACACTCCCGTTTTCATCATTTCAGTCATCAAGGAGATTATGCACACAGAATAAAATAATAAGTGCAAAAAAATCTGATTTTGCCAATATTTGATTTCCAGGTTTACACACACTTTAATAATCTGATAATATGGAAACTCTGAGCCTACATTATTCCGAATCTAATTTTGTGAGATATTATTATAACTTCATTTCCCAGTTGTGGGGTGGTGACAATGTTACCTAATATACTTGTGACTATATGGTTGCAAATCACATATTAAGCAGGTTTCTTTAAGTTGGCTCTATAAAAAGCCAAAGACTGAGGCTGGACCTTGTGACAAGGACAACATAAACATACATTGTGTGAACATAATAACGATGATAAATGATGAATTCATGTTAACACACCCATTATAAATACATCTTTGTTTTACTTAGAGCAGATGTCTACATCTTTGGATGAGCCATCACAACGTTTCTGTCATTGGTTAAAAATCATTTTTCCAATGCCTCAGCTCTGGTTACTGGTAAAGCTATAGTACTGTCGACATGCCTGCCAGAGCAAATAGCGTAGATTTAGACTCTGATATATAAAAGTCCTGGAAATAAGAACTAAATTAACTAGTTCCGCTACCAGATAACAGCGAATAACGACATATGTTGAAGTCATAAATTTTGACTTCCAATATGTTGGCAGTTTATGTCAATGATCTTTGATGCTTTTTTAAATTTTGTTCAACAGTAGGATGGGGTGCTGCTTGTAGAGTTTCCATGGTCACGCTGGCTTCCTCTTTCCTCCCCAAAAACATAAACAGATAAATACAAAGGCTTATCTGGAATACAACTTAAACATTTGAATAAAAAATAGATTTTTGTGCATACATTTTCTAGTTCCTCTAATTTTAAGAGAACTTTTCCTACCCACTGTAGCCCTCGACTTGCTCAACAGAGGTTTTTGGTCTGTTGGTCCTGTATTCTGTAAAAAATAATAATAATTGACCTGACACACAGTAAGACTAGAAACTAATAAATGTAAAATCATAGTATAATAATAATGATGACAGTGTTGATGGAAAATCTTTAGTTTCTAATGAGAGCTGAGGATGGCATGGTGGTGCCCCAGCGCAAAGAGAACTATGGTTTGCATGTTCTCTCTGTGTCCTTGTGGCCTTCCTCAAGGCCTTTTATCATGTCCATGATAAAACAGCGATGAAACAATGATTGACTGACTGATCAAGAGCTCAGTCTTTTCTCAGAGGCAGATTTCCTTTTTTTGTTTCCATTCAGCTAAATTAAAGATAATGCGTTGGATAAATCTCCATTCTGAACATAGGGACTGGGTGGAGTGTTCGTTATCTTTATTAGTTTGAAAGAGTGATTAAGGGAGTGTTGTGGACCCTCCACACTGCTCTTAATGTTAACTGCCAGGGTAGATAGGGAGCTAATAAATTGTTGAATAAAACATGCTTTGTTACCACAGGGGCTCAAAATTAGCTGGGCAAAGTGGTGATTAACCATCCTATCATACTTGCCATTGCAATTCCCTTCTTCCTCTTTCCCCGTCTTCTTCTCTCTCTCTATGTCTCTCCGCTCTCTCTCTCCTCTCATCTGCCCCTTTTCTCCCCCTGAATGTCACTTAAGATCAGAGACACTAATACTTCCCATGGAGATGCTTATTATCACATCTTAAGCTAATATTGTCATTTTCAATTCTCTGAGTTGTTGAAGTAATGCCCCCATGGTTACAATGGGGCTGAATTTGTGTTGGACATTTTATTTGACGGCTGGATATTTGAGCTGATGAATGATTCATGTCTGTAAAGCTGTGTCACATGACACTGATATATTTGAGGTCAGATTATAGCATTTAAGAACATGCTGTTGAAATAGTGTTCATTTAGTTTCACATTTGCCATTGAACTTTGTCTTAACTTTTTTTGTTAGATTTCTCATTACCATATTTTCTCTTGCTACTCTGGTTCATACATAGTGGTTGCCACAGTAGATCCACATATCAGGTTTGACACAGTTACCCCCTAAAAGGCTGCCACCACCCCCTCTCCCAGCCATTGGGAGGCGCCATTTGGAGGCCCAAAAAAACCCACCTATGTCAGGCTTTTACACCACTGAGATTCGAACCGTGTATCCCCAGATACTTAAATTGTTAAATATAATACAAATGCTGTCTTGACTGTCTGTAGATGAGTTTCCATGTTCGGGGTGCATGAGTCCATGGTTTCTTTCAGGTACCTTAGGTTCCTCTTTCCTCGCCAAAAAAAACAAGCAAAGACATACAATGCTCCTCTGAATTGCAACTAGGTAAAATCATAATTACATCATTTACATTGTGATCTGTGACTGCTCTACAATACATTTGTGGCCTGTCCAAGGTTTGTTTCTGCACCCATTGTTTTTAGGTGGCATCTCATCCACCACAAGCATGACCAGAATAAAGCGATTACAATAAAAACGAATAAATAAACAAATATGCAAATATAGAACACTAGGGTGGTACTTGAATCCAGTTTTAAATGATTCTTTGTTATTCTTCACTAGTTTCTTCTCTAGTTTGTTCACTCTTGTTGTATTGAGTGTTTTCTCTCTTGTTTCTGCATGCCGTGTGGTGTGCTGGAATTAGATATCACTTAAGAATACTTTTGCCAGAGCCTCCCCGGCTCATAAAACCTTTTTCAATATGTAATTACTGGAACGGTACAAGTGTCTCATGCATATTCATGTGATTTTTAATTAAGCCTATCTCTTCACAGTTTGTGCCTGTGCCTCCTGAAAAGTTGCTTCCATCCAGTCTGCAGGTTTCACACATGCAAAACTGCTCGGAGCTATGTGTTTGCACTCCCAAAATGAACCTGATCGCACACACACAAACACTACAGACTTTTTTACACATATAAAATGTTACACATAGAGCACAAGTGTCATTATTATTTCACTGTTTCATATTTAGAGCACAGCTAGAGACAATGGCAGCAACACAAGAACACATCAATTAAGCAATTAACGCTTAGTGAATAGTGCCATTTTACCTATGTGCATGTTTTAGGAAGTGACAAGAAACACCTGCATAACATTTCATGATCCTTAATTAAGTAGGATCCCGTTTCTTCATTATATAGATTTCTTATGAAATATAATAATATTCATCTCCCATTTTACCAGGATGCTGATATTTGGGTGCCTATATTAGAAAATAGGTTAAACATTGTGCTGCCCCTGTGCACATACGTACATGTACATCTGTATGTACAATATACCATATGTGTGGTAATTCATCGCAAATTTTCATATATTGACATACATGAGTGGTGAAAAGAAATAGTTATGATTTTGTAAGTGTATTGCGAGGATGGCGATATTTTTGACTTTAACAAATAATTAGCTGTACATAAAAAACATATTTTAAATATATGTTATAGATTTGCACATATTTGATCAGATTTAGTGTCTTAGTGGTCTAGAGTCAATTTTACAGACTTTTCTCTTACCTTCACAAAAAACTAATATTTCAGTGGATTAACTGCTTTCTTAAGACATGAGTGTAAATGAGAAAGTAATTGTGTGAAGCAGTGAGGAGCCTTGTTCAGGCAGTGCCCAGTGTTTTCCAGGACAGGATTTTGACCAGTAAAGTGGCATCAGAAGATGAATGACTGACTGACGAATGTAGTTCAGTGTTCTGTCATGTTAGCTCTGCCACACTTGTGTGTTGTGATAGTTTTGGCAATCCAACGTCTATAAACACTTGAAGAACTTCAACACTCGCTGCGTGATGAACACAAAACACACTCCCGATAACAAGAGAGAGAGAATATGCTGCCACAGACCCGCCTGGCACTCGTCTCCAAGTGCTTTACGCAAAAGACAACAGTGCCATCTACTGAAAGAAAGCTGGCAAAAGGTCGAGAAAGGGAGAGAGAGAGAGAGGAAGGGAGAGAGACTTGGACAAACACCAACTCAGTAGGAACTCTCTGATAATAATCAGTTTCTCTGGGCTTGTGAAACTGGCTCATTAAGCCTCCTTTTTAACTGGAAATATAGGGAGCGATTAAGGCAGCATTACTGAGTGGGCACAAAATGGCTAACCTCCGGCCACCCACCGCTCATAGGTGTCTGGCGCTGGCTCATGCACCCGGCGTAATGTCTTCACTCGGATAGCGGCATATCCATCACCTGCTTGTTTATATGCTTCGCTCAAGCAGCCCTATCAATCAGTGTTAAGCTGTCATCCTGGCATATTTTTCTTTTAAATAACATTAAAAGCTGTGAGCCAGGCCTGTCGGCGGCATGCGGCGTCCTTATTGCACAGCTGGCCTAGCAGGGCACATCGATGCCCACCTTCGCTTCACGTGGCGCGCAATCCTTTTTTTATTATTATTTTTTAATGAAATTTAAAGCGGTCCTGCTCGTCTGACGTACAGAATGAATTCCTCTCGCCGGAGCAGATGCAGACTCGGTGATGTCACCGACGTGGGGCATTAGCATGTATAATTAAAGCTGGTGAAAGGCGACGTTGAGCTGGGCAGAGCTAGTGTCATTGGACATAATTGCTTCAGGAGGACATAATTGGGCGGCTGGGTGATTTTCAAAGGCTCATCTCTCCGTTGTCGTGGACACAGACTGTGGACTTTGGCCTGCTGCCAGAAAGGCTCTTTCATTTTTATTTCTCTCTTTCTTCGCCTATATCTCTCACAATGTCCATTTATTCACTTCTTTATTGTTTCTGAGTGGATGGATACATTTGACTACATTAGCTAATGTTCATTATATGGCCAGAAGTATGTGGACACTAGACTATGATTTTGTTGGGCACCCTATTCCAAAATCATCAGGGTTATGAAGTTGCACCAAAGCAATTCTCTCCTCTATGGCTATCGTAGGGTCAGACAAAATGTTTGTGAAGTCAGGAAATGATACTGGACAAGAAAGCAAGTTGTAGCCAAGTGGTTATTTGCTTGGTTTTAACACCAACCTTTTCTGGTTTGAAGTACCACTGGATCAAAGCTGGTACTATAATATGATCTATTTTAATTGATGAAAATGAAACAGGAGAGACAAAACATCCATAGCAACAGATGGGCTACAGTAAACTGAAAAATATTTATCTGTACAATAGGTGCAGCTTAAAAAATAATAAATGAATGTGTGGACCAGGCAGGTGTAGCTGATAACGTGCTCGGGGAGAGTATGTGGCATATGCTCCGCTCTCACCAAACTGAAAGCTGCATACTCAAGTAAAATGAAATACACTAGGGAATTAACTAATAATCCCAAAGGACATTTAACTGCCTGATAGTGACATGACAGTTAATTACACAAAATAATCCTTACATACTGTATACCTCTTCAAAATTAGTATGGAGCAAGCCCATCAGAGCTGAGATTTCGAACACTATATTTAATAGGGAGGGAAGTCAAACACCAAGAAAATTAATTTGTTTATTTAAAATTTCCGCAGAGATGTTTTATCCACAGTGACTTACAGTTTTGTGATGGAATACGATCCAAGGAGGGTAAGAGCCTTACTCAAGGGCCCAACAGCAGCAGTTTGGTAGTGGTGGTGCTTGAATAAGCAACCTTCTGGTTACTAGTCTATTACCTTAACCACTAAGTTACACCTGAGGTGCATAATGTTTTATGTCATTAATGTACAGCATCTCTTGACGGGGAAATTAGTGTTTTTATTATTAGTCATTTAAATACCTAGATTTTATCCAATAACTTACAGTATCCGAATGTCTGATATTACATGTATTTAAACTTTGTGCTACTTTGCTTTATAAATGTACAGAATTTCAAATAGTCACTATCAGATCAGCATTGTGTTATGATCCAAAATGGAATTTGAATGAAATTTCAAGCAAATAAGTGTATTAACATAGTTTGGTTTGAAACCCTGATGCTTCCATTGCTTATGAAAGATTTACCACAACTGTGGGTTATTTTAGTCAGCAAGCTTAGAAAAATGACAGGGTCAGGTAGAGTTCTGGGTCAGGTCAGATCGTATAAATGAATGATTAAAAAGGTGTTCTAGTTCAGTTTGTGTGCGTTGTCAGCAGGTCCGGCTTTGGCTTACAGGTTTCTCCGACAGGCCTTCCGGCTGGTGACCTGGTCCAAACATCGCGGTCTAACATTTTTATCATCTGTCAGCACAGGGCGAGATAAATCAGGCCTAGCGGCAGCCCTGGCAGCCTCCTGCTATCTTGTCACATTCCAGACAGTCGGGGTCGGTGGGCTGAGCCAAGCTTGGCCGAGCTGGGAGAGGAAGCAGGGCCAGGTAATCCATTACTGTCCACATAGATCTACACGCATAAGGATTTCATATCAGCATTCTAAGAGTTATGAGCTCTCGCCTCATCCTTAACAACATACCTTATGCAAAGCAGCAGATATATAGCCAGACAATTCAACTCCACTTGCTGGGTTTTTTGTCTTTTATTTCTTTCTTTCCTCAAGAGCCACCCACTCATCTTTATGATGCTTGTGTATTTGCTTCTTTCACCATCGTCTATATTCAGAGGGTGGACCCTTGTGCAGATGAGCTACAAAGAGACGCATGCTGGCCTAATTCCATAGAAACTGCAAGGTGACATGACCACAGTGCATCTGCTCTGGTACAAGACTTTTTCCTGATGTGTATTGTGTAGATAGAAAAATATTGATGTTACATGTCAAGATATCCCAAAGGTTTCCAATCCAATTCAAATATTATTACTATACAAACCGAAGAATATGTTTTTATTATTATTCTTTATTGCTCCATTGTGCCCCCTGGATGAGGGCATTGTGATTTAAAAGAGGCCACTACCAGTAGGATAGTGATGTTCCATCAAATTGATCAAGTGATATTTGAATTGCTACACATAATAATTTGCTGGGAGACTTTTCTTCAGTGAAATTCACCCAAATCAAGTCTTAACAGAGAGAACAAGCAATCCACCTTTAAGTGTTTAACATTAAAGAACATTTGAGGGATCTTCAGAAAGTTTCCACATTTTTAAATTTTGGTGTGAAGTGTTGACGGTGTGAGGAGTAAAAAACAACCTTTTTTGGGTCTACACACTTGATAGTTCATTTATTAAGTTTATTAAGTTTTCCTATTTACTATGTGTAAATTTTGAACATCTGAATAGCCTAATAAAGCATGAATTGAATTTAACCAAACAAACTAACGCTCATCTAACCCACAATGGCAAGCAGTTAGCTAGCATGATTTTGACCAATAAGAGAGTTCAATATCTCCTACCAAAACAGCTGAGGAAATTATGAAAAGGGCTCTCTTGGAGGGGCAATTAAACCAATTGTATTAGGGTTTACTTAATGATTTCAGTGTTTCACAAAGCTGGTCTGTCATCTGCCATTAGCAAAATGTCTTTTCTGTTGTTTTTTTCGGTTTCTTTCTCCTTGAATCACATGGCTGGGGCGTAACTGTAGTCTCTGCACTCTGAACTCATATAGTAAGAAGATTTTTTTATAGATTTCAGCCAAATGTCAGACTTAATGCCAATGCTTGACCCCACTAAAGGCCGTTGAATGCCAAGGGACAGAGTGAAAGAAATATTTTTTCTCCGTAAATATAGTAATTGGTGCCTTGAAAGTGCAATGTTAACCAATTGAAGTAACGTAAAAAATAAATTATTACCTTTGTTTTATCAATGAGTTGTCCTCTTATTAACCCATTTGACGGTTCTGTTTCTGCATTTGTGCTTCATTTATACTGCACCTGAATGTTCATCTACATACAAATGAACTTACAGTTTACTAGATAAGTAAAGCTAAACAAAGTAAATTATTTAATTGTGCCTTTAAAATATGCCTTTCCTGTTTCTCTCATTTTCTCGCCTGTGTGTTTAGCTGCTGGAGTATATGAAACATAAAGGTTACTTGTGAACTGTCATACTGACTCATACGCCTCTGCAAATGTCTCTTCCCTTACCCTCATAACTTTTTCCCCAGAATACTGCCAATGAAAAAAAGAAGAAAGGCATGAAAACGCCTGACTAAGCTTAGCCTGCTGGGGAAAGTTGGCTGATACATGAAGTCTGTGCCCAAGCATAGAGCTGCTGCCTTGTTACTAAAGACCTTTTTTCCACTACACAAACACCTGAACATTTTGCTATTGGCCGTCCATTTTATTAGCAGTTTCAGTACTCAAAGTTCCTGTTCCAGTACTCTGTGTACCCTCATGGTGGACCTTGCAGCACTGTTTGTAGATGATAACTTTTGTCTACCATAACTCACAGCACACAGAGACATATTAGTGGTTGATATGTTAACCAATTAAAGCGCCGATTCTATTTGCACATGAAAATAATCGTCAGCAGAACATTAGTGACTGAAATTGCCTGAGAGTTTATTTTTATTTCTTTATACTCACATGTTTAAGGCTTCACTGACCAGGCAAAATTAGGACCACGCACAGGTGAGCAGAATAACATCTCTTACAATATCGCTTCATCATGACACTTGTTAGTAGGTGGGATACATTTGGTAGCGAGACATTTTTGGTCATTTTATCCTCAAAGTTGATGTTAAAAGTAAGAAAAGTGAGTTTCACACAGGCTACATTGTGGATAGAGAAAAGGGTCAGAGCACCAGTTTAGCAGGAAGAAAATTGGTGCTCTTTATTTTGGTGGACTCAAAGACTTTAACCTTACAAATGGATCCTCAATAGAATTAAACATAACCTCTTACTACACTCTTTTAGAGAAGTGTCAGTTTACAAATTCAATAATCTTATTCAAAAGGAGTTAAAGGTAATAAATGAAGAGGTTGGCCAGCAACAGAAATCAAAATTCTGCCAGGAGTTAACTTGATAGCACTGTGAGTAATAATAATAGTAGTAATAATAATAATATCAGGTGGTACAGTGGTCCATTATGCTAGCCCACCCTCGCTGAGAAGTAGGTTTGAATCTCAGCACTATGTACAGTATGTTCTATTAAACTTGTGTTGGTGATAATACTCTTAAATGGTGAGATAAAATGTGAATACCAGTGGTTGATGTCGGCTCTCTGGGACATGGTCAGATGTTGGAGCTCTGCAAATTCAGACAAGACAGAAAGTTAACCTATTTTTCTTTTCTTCTTTGTTTTGTGTCCTCTAGTCATCTTTACATGTCCCCAACTTTTTCTTCCTAGTCCATCTACAGTATATCATGCTCATCATATCTCTTGTTTCCATTTCTCTCTCTCTCTCTCTCTCTCGCTCTCTCTCTCTCGCTCGCTCGCTCTGACAGCTGTCTAACTTTTTGCTTCACCATCCCTCTTTGTTTCTTTCTTCTCTCCCTCACATTGTGTCTGTAGGATCATTAAGAGGCCATACCGCGGCCGGCCGGTAGCTGTAGCGCATCGCGTGAAGGTCTCTTTTGAATAATGAAAGCAGGGAGCTGCTGTCACACATGCATTTGCCTGCCGTTAAATGCTACGCTGATGGCTGGCAGAGCAAGTTGTTTCAGCTTTTACACAGCACCTTCACCACAATTTGAGGGCTCTCATAAAAAGTTCCACACCATTCAGAGCTCATTGTCTTTTTCTTTCTCCTGTCGTACAATATCTCTTGGTTGAAATATTCCTTCTTACCCGCTTGCAGTTGCAGCGGGCAGACACTGCTAGAAAAAAAAGTACCCTGGGAAATGAAATTCTAGTCTCTAATTTTCACATTACTGAAGGGTCTCTTTTTCACCCCTATTGCTGTGAGAAGACTTTTTTCGAAGGAATGTGAAAAGTGCTGCAAAATTATTTATCTCTCCTCATTAAGCTACTGATACTTCTTACACCTGACTGCACATCCTGTACTCCTGAACGAGTGCTGAACAGTGGCAGTCCTTATATCGTAGGACTTTTTGTACTTGTGTCAAGAAGCAAGTCAGACCAGGCTTAGGAAAGAAGAGAGCAGGTGAAGCTTTTTTCATTCATTTATTTAAATTTAATGTTTTGTTCTAGATAGAATCATGGAAAGATGAATACATATTTTGTGGATATTGGTTCAAGTTCATTCCATTGTAGAATTTAAATGTATGCATTCGACAGAAGGAACTATCCAACAAAAAGTCCTGTCCATACAAATAAACTTAAGCTTCATCCTTTCAATTGTTTTAAACATGTATCTAAGCTGATTGTCACTACATCAACTATGCTTGCCCACTATTGTTTTAAAAATACTTATTAAAATGTCAGCTAATTATTATGACCACCTCCGACTAAGCTCATAAAGGAATTCCCGTATCATGAGCTGTCTTGGTGGATACAGGTGGATACAGGTGGAAGGTGCTCTACCAATTTGGGTATAAATTCTTCACACATGGTGATTCTCTTTCATGGATCAATTAGGATCTTCCAGCAAGACAATTCTACATATCACATGTCTATAAAGGTCCCACATCGATTGAAAGAGCATGACAAAGATTGTGAAGTACTA
>JAYDZG010000039.1:3683248-3695360 GCA_034509265.1 Microcambeva bendego
TTTAGTTCAGCCTCTTTTACTGCCATTGCTTGAATAAAAATAAAAGGCTGTTTGCTTGATTTTAGACGCAATGGGTGAGGCTTAAGTAACTAGCATGACAGTATGTCTACATTTTCTTTTGATCTAGTGTGACATTACACGAAACATTTTTTCTGTTCCGTGCGATTTATTATTGCAGAGAAACTGCAGGAATCACGGAGTCACCGTGGAAATGGGCTTTTATATTCCCACTGGTCCTTTTGCTGTGTCGTTGTCTGATATAAAGCTGAGCTGAGAGAGAATATTTGCAGTAGCTGTCTTTATTAACACCTCTAGTGCAGGCTTTCTCATATCAAGCTCTGACAGCCTCTGCCCTGCACAGTTTCAAGCATTTTTCTTCCTTTCTTTTTTTTCTCCCAACATGCCTGCACAAAATAATTATTTAAACCCTTCATGAACTGGTTCGTGTGCTTTGGGAGACAGGAAAACTAAGACATGCATGGCAGTTGCTTACGAGGATAATATATAGTCCTATATAGTGAATATGTATAAACACAACATGATTCTGAATTTCCCCTCATGTTCTGCCTTAAATAATGTTTGTAAGGATTTATACACATTCTCCTGTTGGTTTTCTTTAGGAATTCCTCCCACTTACCAAGAGCATGCAGAAGGTTAAATAACAACTCTAAATCGCCCTTATGTGGACTGAGTAAGTACATATGTGAGTCCGGAATGCACTTTACTGCCTAATGTTTCTGGGTAGCACCAGACACCCTTTACCTCCTACCAGAATTAATCAGTTATTAATGCTACAATTGGCCAACTAAAACAATTGGGAAGAATGTGAATGTTAAATCTAGATTTCTGATGCAACATGAGGAGACAGTAGGGTCAGAATCTGACAAAACGGCATGTTCTTGTCAAACAGGAATGTTTCTCTGATGTCTTCGATGTGTGGTGCATTCTGAAATGATTTTCAGTTTCCATTTTTTCGCTTTGTCTTTGATTGTATTTGATTATTTTGGCACTATTTTTTGTAAAGACAGCTGGATAATTATATACACACATCAGGCATTACATTATGACCACCGCACATGCATCAATGTGCCCTCTTGCCCATTACCCTGTGCCACTTTTGATAGATACGGACCACTGCAGACCAAGAACAACCTACAAGAGCTGCAGGTTTGGAGATGCTCTGACCCGGTCGTCTATCCATCCCAATCTGGCTTTTCTAACAACCAGCTTTATTTTTCCTGCTTCTAACATCAACTTTGAGGATAGAATGTTCACTTGCTGCAAAGAATATCCCCTCTAATAAGAGGTACCGTGATGAAGAGAGAGTCAGGTTTTTTTTGTTGTCTTCACAAGGTCTGAGCATTAATCAGTGTACTACAGATGTTAACGTCACATAAACGTCAAACAAAAATAAACACCTTTATGAAGCTTAATTTTAATGAGGAATTCTCAGCAAATTTGATCCATTATGCTTTATTTTCTACGACAATGACTCAGTACTGCTTGCCAGTTTACATAAACGGTAATACGCATTACTTTCTAAAGGCAAGATTATTTTAAAGACACAGTACTTCAGCAATAGCATCATATGCGAGGATGAGCCAAGCGTGCACGAATATGTAGGGTGTCTGACCCTCTAGGCGCTGACTGTAAAGGCGCTCTAATGAAACACTCCAGATCTCACACTGAGAGTGCCTCTACGTTGACGTATGGCAAAAACACTCACAGCAATCTTTATGTCGAAATAACCCCAAAGTGATCTTGTAGTTGTTTTGCACGTGTTTATGTTGGTGTTGGAGATGTGGCTGTGAGTCTAAAGCTCAGAGATAAGATGTGTCAGTTGTTATGGTGTTGGAAAACACTGTGAGAGAAAGAAACAACGGTAAGCACAGGATTGAAGTTCCAAACTCCAACTGCCAGTGTAATGTAGGTGGAGCAGGATAAAGCCACTGTTCTGTTCAATGTTCTTGAGTTGCACTGTTGTATTTACCCACAGTTGGGCCAATCAAATCAATGGTAATATTTATTTATCATATGACCTTTTTTCCTTCGACAGTGACCTCTACGTTTCGGGAGGTTTTGCTTAAAAATTTTGGGTTTTGCTGTACTCCAATTAACTTCATCAACTTAACAGGAGTACTTACTATGTTCGGGCAAAAACATACTAATCTAACAACTCTCTTCTATCTGTGTGTGTTTTGCTGATTTGCTGGTCTCTCAGAGTGTAGAAACAACAAAACTTTTATACATTTAAAATGTATGAAATACAGACCACTCGAATCAGTGACCTTTTAAGAACCACTACAGTACCTTAACATGCTGGTAGAATTTCAGTCATCATTTCATAATAATTACACTCACGCTGAATGAAAAAGCTTCATGTCTCACGCACTGTAGCTGCTTTTATTACAACCTTGTAGATAAAGCATAAAGACAAATGAAGCATTTATGTGAAGCATTTATCTCTTCATTCGATGCTAAATACAGTTAACTACGGATAAACGAAGGTCAGTCACTGATTAAAAGAAATTGTACGAGTACAGTAAATCCAACAACGTCCTAGATTAAGTGTAAAAGAGGCTTCAGGCACACATCACTGTTCTACTGACCTCAGTCAGCTCTCTGCAGATACTCCACACTGCTCCTGATCTCAGCCGAGACATTAGAGGGCTTCCCTGCTGACCTTCACAAGGGTATCCACAGGAATACTCAATAAACAAACCCATCTCTAATGTGCGACGCCAAGCTCTTTGCTAGGCTTTTACAGAAAACCATCTTAAATATTCTTCCACAATGTTATCAAGCAAAATAACCAAGTGATTCTCATTCATTTGGGTTAGAGGTTCTTTCCTTTCAGTGTGCCACTCTATCCACTGATACTTGCCTTTCATTTTAAGCTTAAGGGAAGAAAATGTCAGCAAGGTTTAGCAGACGGGTTCGTATCCTCTAGTGAGCTAAATCGAGAAGGCAAAGCGAAAGGAGCGGAAAACTGATCTGCTTAACTGGCACAAAGGGACGTGGCATTTTCAGACCAAATGGCTTACTGATTGTGGTTTAATGTTGATGAAAACATAGAGCAACAAAAAAGAGGAACACCAGGTACTTTTTCAATGATACAACACCTAAACACATATAGAAGCCAATATTAGACAATATGGAAAGGTCAGCTTATCAAGATAACAGATGAGTGTGTGAAGCAGAACAAAGAGAAGACTTATTACCATGCTCTCACTCACCCCTACAGCCCAATTCACACTTAAGTCTTTTAAACTTTAGAGCCCAAATTGCACAGCAGGATATTCCACTAGCACACCAGTGCAGAGGTTCTGAACTCCAGGGTTTGAAAGTGGCCACCGGTTGGCTGGGCAACATCTAACATGCATATTTGGCAGTACCTGACAATAATTGTCCATTGTGTCTGCTAGGGCGGGATGGCCGGACTATGAGTGAAATAGTGGATTGAGGCATCTTGGCAGAATGCATGGGCGAAAAGAAGCTGTTGCTGGGACTGTGCACATGGCAAAGGAGGTGTGAGCAGCAAAATACCCTCCTCAAATGCAATCAGGGACACCCAACAGTGGAAGACAAACTGACTACAGTAAAAAAAATAATAGTTTAAAGTTCAATTTATGTTCTATTTGTGAAAATACATGAATCTGTTTTTCAGTGTAACTGTTAATGGAATTTTTATGCCTGTAGTGAAACAAATGGTCAGGAGTGCAATGGCCGGTTCAATGTATGCAATTTTATTCATGTGTTAATCAAACTTACTGTTAATAATGAGTGCAGTTCACTTTAAAGTAAAATGCTAATTGGGAGGAAAAGCAGCTGTTGGCCTACTTTTGAGCCAAGCTTAGAAAAAAGCCTAATTGCTCTCACTAGAGTTCTTAGTAATAAGAGAAAACTAATAGTCAAGTCAAGTTATAGCACTTTTTACATTAGATATTGTCACAAAGCCGCTTTACAGCAGAGTTTTGGACCACCAGACCCAAAAGCCCCTTTTGAGCAAGCTGAGGGCGACTGTGACAAGTTAAAACTCTTTAAAAATACAGCAAGAAACAGGAACCAGACTCAGCAGGAACCCATCCTGTCTAGGGGCTGGAGGATATTTTAAATTAACAGGATTTATGCAACTCATGCAAACAATACAAATCATTCAAACACAAAATGACATTAAACTAGCTAGTGTTAATCTGTTCCTTCCACAGGTTATAAAACACACAGCTAGGCCATAACGGAAACGTTTAAGTCGTTTAAAGAAAACTGTTTTAATTTTTTCCATTTCAACGATGTAATAAGCCAACCAGCTGAAACAAAATCGTCAATCATAGAATCATTCTTATCTGCCTGACCACTAATGGCCAGCAGGGGGGACGGAAGCACGGGTGAGTACCAAAAGCGTTCTCCATCATCGTCTATGCTAATTTTGCCCACTCTGTAACTTGTTTCCTTATGTTTGTGGCTCTTTAGCCTCAGTGTTTTTCTGTCTTGGTTAAACATACAGCATTTTAGGCTCATCCTTCCCGGTCTTACTGGGAGGTCCAGGACAGTTCCACAGCAGTGTCAAGGCATGCCTCACCTATTTAAAACCAAAGTATCAGAGTAAAGTACACATTTCCTGGACAAAACCTCACAAGCATATTGGGTTTGAATAAAAGTCATTTTCTATTATTGCTCAAATGACAAAGCTACTCTAAATGAAGTGGATGCCACTTAACAACAGTGGATTAGAGCTTTTCTGCCAAGCAAATTGACTCTGAAGGGCTCTCGACTGAAAAAAAGCTGTTACAAATGTGTTACCACATGAAACGCTACTACGTGCTCCTGAATTTTAGCATGTGGGGAAGTAATGCATAATATACATCAATCAGTTTATCATATCATGTTGGCGGTCTTTCAATCAAGATGCTTTCAACACACAGGTGGTCTTTTACTGTCTGATCTAAACATGCCGCTAGGTTTAGATGCAGGATTAAATATTATCTGTATTATGAACGTACAGCTCTAACAAGCCTATAAAAATCAGCAGACGCATTGCAGATGCAGCCACACAGAACAGAGGAGCAATACAAGGTCCTGTAATACTGCTGTGCTGTGGAAGATATGACACAGATTTTTATCATCTATATTTATCATTTATTTCCGTTTACATTTTTAAATTCTGTATCAATACTTTTCTGCACCGCCACCATGCTTTAAAGGATTTATGAACTTAAATGTCAAATTATTCAGAAAACTGCTAGATTTATAATTTGACTACAAAATGACTGTCGGGTCATTCACTTGAATAAATCGAGGAATAATTGAGGTGTTGATGATGTGAACTGAAAATTGCACTTATACTTGAATCCTGTTTAAATCCCCATGACGCAGAACTGTTCAGTCCTGAGCTTCAGCTCAGCTCGAATCTGCATACAAATTTCATTCATTTCAATGGCATTAGAAAATCTGGCTGTCTTCTCAGTTTCCTTCAGCCAACCTCTTTCCTCCTGAACTGAGCATGTGGGGGAAGGTGGTGCTGACTCGTGTATCCAGCTGAGCTGTGCACTGTACCTCTGGAGCTGTGGGCCTCTGGGCCAACAGCACTGAAGCATCAGAACAACACCTGAGTGTGAACTGAAGTGGTCACTGCCAGCATTTTGGTCTAGTATATTAGGTAGTTTATGGTGTTTGATAATGCCTGAACTATTGATGGACTTTGTACCATCTCTGCTTTCTAACTCTCCGTTCATTCAAAGTTCTCAAATGAATATTCATGAATATCCATCACGATGCAAACTGGAAACTATTCCTTTGTCCTTCTCCATCCAAACTACATTTTTGTTCATAAGGGATCATTTTAATAATAATTAAAAGTAAATCACACCAAGCATTCTGGCTGTGTTCCAAACCACATGTTATTATTAAATTAGATTTTGGCACTTGCAATGGTTAATAATTATTGTACATTAATGTATAAATAGAAAAAGTATATCATGATTGCATAGTCTATATATTTCGTCATGGAAAAAAATAAGAGACCACTTCAAAAATGTTCATTGTTTACTTTTGCAATTTATGGGCGTGTGTTTGACCAGAATGAGCAGGGTTGTGTTTTTTTCTATAAACTATAGAAATAAATAAAAATACTACTCATTTTGGTCAAACACATAAACAGACATTGTAAATCTAATAATTCTGATAATTTTGAAGTGGTCTCTAATTTTTTTCCCATGACTATATATATATATATATATATATATATACACATATATATACAATCTGTAGCAATGTAATATAATAGTTGCAAAATGCAAATATGCCGAGAGCCGTAGGTAATGTTAGCATTAGCTAATAACTCTCTTTTGCGCTAAATAGAAAGCTCAAGAGTGTCTAGGAATCTTGTTATTCTTCAGCATATTGTATTGATTCATATAGTGAAACCCACAGTTCTCGTTTATATTCTTTACTTACGTACTGGATTACATATTTGACCATACAAATATATATTTTTTTAAAATATATAGATTTAGAACAGACAGGTTTGGTAAAATAAAGTGAAGCAGATTAGAAATGTTTGACAGGAACACTGCATTTCTTCTACTGCTCATCTGAAACTTTGAGGAAGAATGTTCTTACAAAAGTGTCCTTTACAATGTAAGAGGGCAATACACAGTATATATAGCTCATGAATCATCAGTCATCCATTAGTGTGTTCTGTATAACCATGGCTGCTGCATGTATTACAATACTTGTATGTGCGGCATTTATTTTTATATAATAAAGACAGTTGTTGAAAGCTTGCTAAGCTAGACAAGACCTTAAATCTGATTGTAAGGTAGACCTAATACAAATGATCTCAAGTAATATTTATATTCATGGCAACAGTCTTATTTCCAGTAATCAATTATTATTTTAAAAAGCAATAAAATCTGTTAGAGGAATAAATCGATTGATTGTTTCAACTGCACAGTATAATGCAGTGATATGAGATATGGCTAAATTTGATATTATATACACAGATGTGCCACCAATAAGTAAAACAATTGAATCTTTTTAATCACCAATTTAATCTGAGAGTAATGAAAAATGTCACAATGACAGATTGAAGCCATTCATCTCACCACTGCCCCATTATAACATAGCACTGAATGTTTTCAGAAACAGCTCCACACGTGTAACACAAAGTAATACACAACACAGTAATACACACAGTAATACATACAGTAATATATACGCCAGTCATGGTTAGACATTCGTAAGTGTTGTGAGAATTCCTGAGCACGTTTTGGTGGATTTTCCCTGACGATATTTCCTCTGGTGACTGGATTACTCCAGGTCTGTGATATGCATCAGATGATCCCCTGTGTTCCTGTCACATTTAATGGTTGAGCAATGTTACAAGCTCTGCCTGATCTGTCTGACTCAATTCTCCTAAACATTATTTATCTCTGCATCCAAACACCTGCCTGCATACTTCTATTTTATACAAAATATGCCATTTCTTAAAGGCCTTAATTGGCATTTTTTTACATTACATCTTTGTAAAAATATAATTACGAAAATATACACATAAATTCAGATACATAAAAAAGATTTAATATAAAATAAATATATTTTATATCATAAGAAAAAAATGTTTTCTGAGCCTGAGAAAACAACTAATTGTCAGAATTTAGTTCAGATTTGCTACTTAAAAGTTGGGGTCAGAGGCAGACACTGTTTGATGCCCTTGAGGCTGAAATAATTAAGAGATTAGAGGTTCACTGAAGACACTGAATTGTCCTATAGATACATATGATGAACCAGTGCTTTGTAGTGCGAGTTCCTAGCCCGGATAAATAGGTAGGGTTTTGTCGAGAAGGACATCTGGCGTAAAAACTGGCAAATCAATAAAGCGAATGATGATCCACTGTGGTGACCCCTAACGGGAGCAGCTGAAAAAAGAAGATTCCCCGACTTAATTTAACCAGGGGGTGTGTTGTGCTGTTGATGATAAGTGGGTGTGAATACTTCCCTGCAGTAGTCTGCCCTTTTTCTACATGGCCACACAAGGATCTCTTACACAACAGTGTAACATCAGCTACCTCATAAACTCCCTGTCAGGAGAGAAGGTCAGCAGTGTTCCACTGGCAGTGATGTATAGAAGTGATATAATGAGATGAAATGCTTCACATAGAATAATTACAGAGACTAATAAATAACCTCTAATATATTACTGAAAACACATGTCTGAATTAATTAACTTTTCTTCAGTAATCGACAGTAACCTAAGAAGATCAGGAACTCAGGGCACCAAGTGGAATACACCCTGTCAGTCTACAACAAATCAGCACACAACCTTTGTTAGTCATTAAATGTATTATTTTAAAACTGGATTGCACTTTGTATTAGAGTTTAACCCAAAGAACAGAGGAAATCATTAGGGTGCAAGTGCTTTTTCCAGCCAAGATTCATTGATGCCAGAGGACATAGGCTAATCCATCTGGTCCAGACCAACAGAAGGCCTACTAGAACTCAATGTGTTTCACAATATACAGAGCATTTCACCCATCTGTGTAGAATCCTGCACAAGACCTACATTGTAGGTGCAAATGACGATTAATAGGTAAGACAAATTCTAAAAAAAATCATATAGATGTCTTTTTGGAATTATTAAAACTGTCTTTATAATTTCTTGTTCAGTTTAGTTAGAAGGACATTTTTGTCATTTCTAATATAAGTACATGTATATGAAAGACTAATGAAATACATATACATTGGGGCAAAAAAGTATTTAGTCAGCCACTGATTGTTCAAGAGGTCTGTAATTTCCACCATAGGTACACTTCAACAATGAGAGACAAAAAAATCCAGGAATGCTGAGTTGCATCCCAAGAACACCATACATCACCATACATACTGTGAAGCATGGGGGTGGAAACATCATGCGTTGGGGCTGTTTTTCTGCAAAGGGAACAGGACGACTGATTCGTGTTGAGGGAAGAATGAGCAGGGCCATGCATTGTGAGATTTTTAGCCAAAACCTTCTTCCATCAGTGAGAGCATTGAAGATGGAATGTGACGGGGGTCTTCCATTATGGCAATGATCCCAAACATAGTTGTGGCTCCATAAGAAGCATTTCAAAGTCCTGGAGTGGCCTAGCCAGTCTCCAGACCTCAACCACATAGAAAATATGTGGAGAGAGTTGAAAGTCCATGTTGCCCAGCGACAGCCCCAAAACATCTCTGCTCTAGAGGAGATCTGCATGGAGGAATGGGCCAAGATAGCAGCAAACCTGGTGAAGACTTTTGACGTTTGACCTCTGTCATTGCCACCAAAGGTTATGTTACAAAGTATTGAGTTGAACTTTTGTTATTGACCAAATACTTATTTTCCACCATAATTTACTCTCTCATCTTTCTTAGTAGGATAACCTGCACAATCAGTGGCTGACCAAATACTCTTTTGCCCCACTGTATGTAGTCAATTATAGTTTACTAATTCATTAAATTCCATTTGGAATCAATAAAGTAATCCATTCATCTACCCATCCATCTTTTTATCTAACATCAGCATGTATAAGCAATAAATGCTAGGAAATAAGAATAGATTAGATAAGACAGGTGATATGACCCCAGCTGTTCGTATTGCAGTGTTTCTTTCTTTTTCTTTTGCTTATCCATTCTAATTGCTTATAATCATTAACATTGATTTAGATGTAGTGTTGGACTTTAATTGATCTTGGTTATTAATTAAATAAACATGCTTCCAAATATTACTTCAACACCATCTTTGAATACTCTGCACACAAAAATTAATAACCCTTGAAGAGATTTTAGTAGGTCAGTCTCTCCTGCATAGATTCATGGCTGTTACAATGTTCTCTCACTTGGAAACAATAAATGTCTTTAATGAGGTGGGTCGTGCCTTGTTACAGAGGCGCCAGAGGCAGCCTGGCCCCTGTAAGGTTTTGAAGGATGAATTGAAGATGCAGGTCGCTTAACCACAGCATAGAAATACTGTAGTGAAAAGCAAAAAGAAGTGACAAAATTAACAGTTGGCCAAATAATGATTATAAATATTAAAATAAATCCAAATTATTCAAAAGCTGGAACATGGAACAATATCCAGAAGCATTTGGTCCACTCATAAAGGTGCTACGATGCCTTAACAAAATGCAGCTTGTACATCAAGGGCAGATCAATGATGGCTGAGAGTCATTCAATACTAGTTTGCCCAGAAAAAGTGTCACAAAGTGTCAACAGAAAACAAAAGGGCATACGCTCAACATCACTGCTATTAATGGCAGGTCAGGTAGGCAGGATACTATAACTAAATAGCTAGCTAAAATACATTTGTAGTTTCCATACTGAATAGACTTGCAACTTTATTATTTTACAGTATTTAATCAACTATAAGGAGTCAATAATACTTTTAATCAGATTTTGTGTCTTTATTGTGGTACATTTTGCTTAATTTTAAGAGAAAAGATTGCATTTTGATGTGCAATAGATAGCTAGCACTTGTAATAAAACAAGTCCTGAATCAGCGGCGTACTCCTGATCTAATGCATGATTTACGAGCACTGAGGCATTTTCTCTGGGACAGTGAAATCATTCATCCTTCCACAGAGCTTTTTAAATAAGACTCTTCTGTCTCACTGCAGCCATTTATACATTTTATATTCAGTCGGTAACAACACGTGTGTTAAATCTGAAGACAGCATAGCTGGACACACAATAACATAAACTGTGTTGGCAAATTACACTGATGCATTCAAAATGTGTTGGTGGGACATGCCTGAAAACATCAGTGTTTCTGAGAGCTGAACTGTAACCGTTACACAAGCTGGACAACCAGCAAAGCCTTCTACTTCTCAGAAGCAATGGGGAAGGGAAAACATTAAAGCTGAGCCTGATCTGATGAGCAGTGAAAGGCAGAAAGTGAATTACGTTCTGTTTAAAGCTCCAGCGAATGCACAAAACCAAATCCTGCTCCACTTTAACTTCTCTTCGGCTCAGCCTCCAAACGGCATTACAGCAAATCACCAAAAAGATGTTCTGTCACATCACCAGCTGGCCTACAGGCCTCGTTAAGTGTCACATAAAGGAAATGTAGCCTGTTTGCAGCATTATTTATTATTTACACAAATTATTGTCAGGACGTGATTGATAGAAGGTCAGAGCTTTACTAAAAGAAGCCCAGGGCTTCACACAGACACTCACAGGCCACCCCTGAGATTATATTTAGCATGAGATAGTTCAAGGACACTGAAGTGTCCTCTGTGAGTGAGAGTCAGCTGAGCCTCTGGCTCTCTCTCGGGCCTGAAGACCACTGAGAAGTAAAAAAAAAGCATAAGAGAGCTTTGTGCATATCTATTACAGATCTGTTACAATCTAATCGCTCTGTCACTTAACAGCAAAAAGGTCCTGGGTTCGATCTCCAGGCGGGGGTCCTTTCCGTGTGAAGTTTGCCTGTTCTCTGTGTGCCTGCATGGGTTTTCTCCGGGTGTTCTGGTTTTCTCCAACAGGCCAAAAACATGCAATCAGGTTAATTAATGAAACTGAATTTTCCAATAGGTACATAGCCACATTTGCCACCTAGCCTGGGGAGGGTTGTGTCAGTAAGGACATCCAACATAAAAAAAAACTAGGGCAAATCAACAAGGCTGAAAAAAAACAATATTCCCACAATTACTCTTCTAGCCAGGTCTCTACTGTAGCTTTCACAGATTCTATGCAATTATTGGGGAATTATTCTATGTACTTCATGCCTTGGAGGGCAGTTGTAGCCTAGCAGTTAGGGTACTAGACTAGTAATCAAAGGTTTGTTTATTTAAGCCTTACCACTGCCAGGTTGCCACTATTGGGCCCTTGAAAACTTCAACTGCTCGGAGAATATAGTGTCACAGTAATGTACGTTGGATAAAAGCGTCTTGTAATTGCTGACAATGTAATTAAACAAGTGTGTTTTTTGTTTCAAGTTATCAAGCGAAATAGAGATTCAAATCTCTTAACACTCTCAAAACTGGACATCATTGTTAGTCTTCTAAAATAAGATAACAGCCACAACAAGCAACACATTTGCACCATGAGAATTTGGACACTTTAAAATTTAAAACATTCATTTAACTAAAAATTCTTCATTAGG
>JAYDZG010000039.1:3726737-3745804 GCA_034509265.1 Microcambeva bendego
TGTAGGGGTAAGAGAGCAAATGATGTGCACACTGTCTCTAACAAAAGACCATATTAATAAGCAACGATTATAAGTGAAGAGAAAGGTTTTTTATTTATTTGTATCCCTGTACAGTATTTTCTTTAGGTGTGTTGTTAGGGGGTCTTGCACTATTATCGGCTATCTATTAAAAATAATAGTATCGCTTGTTGTTATTGTCTCTTACTGGGCGTCAAACGACATGCAGTCAGGCCAGTCGGAGCTACTTAAATTGCCTTTAGTATGAGTGTCTGCCCTGTGATGGACTGGCAACTTGTCCGGTGTGATTTCTGCCTGTTACAACATGTAACAGCAGTGATAAAACATACAATGAATGCGGGAATGAATATTGTCTCTTGAATTAAATGATTGTTTCAGGTGTAGAGCAGATGGCTGCACTGTACGGCTGTCCGCTAATACAAAGTAACCAATTAGAGCAAGTCTTAGTGAGAAGAGAGGAAAAGTGGCTTGCGTGTTTGTTCGTGTTCATGTTTTCCGGAGGCAGATTTGGTAAGTGTTTCCAAGTGGGGTCCTGGGTGTTTTAGGAGACTGTGTTACTTGCCAAGCATTTCCTTGATCTGGTCAATAAAGCAGGAGTTACTTTATAAAGCTTTTGCCAATACTGGGAATCCACCCACTCTATCAGCCTGGCGCCTTGGCACAGAGAGTGGGTTTCCTTACTCTGCATTACACTTCTTTAACTCCCCCACTGCTTAAAACAGATTGTCTTTAAATGTTTGTTTTCATAACCAGCTAATTATATGTTCTGTAGCACCTTTTTCACGACAATGTCCTATAATTACGAATCCAAATAGAATGAGTTTCATCTTATTAGAGTGGACTATTAAAATGTAAATATTTTGATTGATAATATTATTTTTTGATCTGTTTACTCTCTCACAAATTGAGTCTTTTGGCCTATAGTTCAACCAGTTGTCCAACCTTATGGTAATGACACATTTATTATACTGCATGCTCAGGCTGTGCAGTGATTATCTTGGTCGCTGATGCTAACAATCACATAATTATTTTGTAACCACCAGATAACTTTGTCTGCCATGCTGTGCCTGGCTGCTGAAACAGGAAGTATTTTCAGCTGCAGGTTTTCTTGTTGCTATCTTATGGTTCACCCTTTGAATGCGGGTGTTGTGTCTGACGATGCTAGAGCAAACTGAGATATAAGTGCCAGAGCATTTTATGTAACATATACTGTATCATGTTGACTAGTACAGTTATTACATTTTCTTTAGTACTACATTTTTCCTATAATTTAGGGCTTTATTGAGGTGGTTTATGTTGTCATGTCATTGTCATTAGAAAGCAAACTATGGCAGCAAACTAAATACTACAAACTATCTTTTGAACAAATAAGTGCCAGTTATTTACAATCCTAAACACAGAACTGTTTTGCACTGTTTTGGGAAAGAGGCAAGTAAAAGTCTGGCAATTAGTGAGATTTCAAGTGAAATAGCACGTGTATATAAATCACAAAAGCAGTGTATGTAAAAATCACAAAAGCAGGGAACTGAAGTCATGGAAATGTAACTGAATTGCTACTCTTGGGTAAATATGGTTTAGTTAGAGACATTAATACAACATTTGGATTAAAAGTATTGGTACATTCATGTTAAGTACAAGTTTATACAGTAAATGAATTTGTGCTCAGTGGGATTTTTACGGCCCCTCAAGCCCAGATAAATTGGAGGGTTACATCAGGAAGGACATCCAGTGTAACAACCATGCCAAATCAATGATGCGGATCATGATCCTCTGTGGCGAAACCTAATGGGAGCTGCTGGGAAAAAAAAACAAATCTTTTTCAGCTTCTTAAATCTCTACAGTGCCTCTTCTGAGCTCCTTTGAAATTCGATTTAATAAGGCAGTGGTTCACAGATTTTTCTTGAAAACAGCAGATTTACACTGTGTGCATATTTTACATATTTTACATATTTTACAGCCCTAGATCCCTTCGTATTTCAGCTCCGAGTATTTAAGTTGTATAACATCACTAGACGGATGCGATCATCTCTCCAACCACCAGTGTGGTGAATGAACAGTTGAACAGTTTTCTGTGACTTTTGAGAGCCACACTTAATATGTAAACTCATCATGTTATTTTCAGTAAAAGACAGACTCCACACAGGCTCAGGAAACTTCCTAGTCTTCGCCATCTAGCTTTCTGAGACTTTTGGGACCTGAGGTGCTAAATTGACATACAATTATGATTTAGCAATTTATACAGCGGGATGTGCTCTGCAGACAGTGTAATGATTTTAATCACTTATATGCAATCTTTATTCATGTTTTTTTAAAGAAAACAGAATGAGTCCCACTAAGAGGAACAGCTGGATCTGGAGAAGCAGCAGGTGAGGAGCAGTGGAGGGGAGGTTAAGAGTGAGATGGAGTGATTACACAGTGGGATGCTTGTGGCTGTTGGGAAAAATGAGTGAGAGAGTGGCCTGTCAAACCTTGTGTTGGCAAACACACTTACTCTTAAAGGACAAATGAAATCACTTTTTAAGTATTTGGTATTTCTGTTGGACACAGCAGTGCTGATTTTAAAATATACACACCTTTTATATACCTATTTTGATTTGATACAAGCCATTGTTCTTCTCTAATTACTGCACAGTGATGGTGTGGAAATGTTTTCCAGTTGTGCACAACTGGAGCTGCAGACGAGATTGACCTATTTGCTTTCTTGTATAGTTCAGTATTTCCTTTCTGGAGGCAAGAAGAATTCTGGGTTAGCAAATCTTACATCAATAGTTGGTTGTATGTAGTTGATGTCTGCTGTTTACATTAGCACCATTTACTGCTTACCACAGCAGATTTTGTTGGGTGTTTTACATTTTAACATCTGACAGTCAGACAAATAAAGCTATTCTTTACAAAGCTTTCTCTTCAAAAGTAGAAGAAAAAATGATCTGGAGCTTTTTGTGTTGAGGTTTGGGTTTGAACTCGTTAGTCCAGAGTGGGGTATTAATGCTTTTTCATACATTAGCATTTTAAGGATTATTTACAGTTCGGTTGCCTTTATTTTATTATTATTTTTTGCAAGACAGTTCTCCCACGCCACACCATCGCAAGTTTGATTAGAAAACAACTGGTCTTTACATCAAATACCTCCAACACAATTGGGAAGATCTGGACTACAGACACTGTGCCAGATGTTACTGCCCAAGAGTTCAATTTCTCTTGTAGTTCTCTTGTGGCTAAACGAAAATAAGCCCTATTGTAAAGTCAAGAAGATGAAGTCTTTTTTGTTTGTTTGTTTTTTCTCATTCTACTTTTGTTGCCTCTTGATACCACCGCTGGATTCCTCAGGTGTTCCCTGCGCCCTGAGTGATCCATCGCGGGCCACCACCTGTACCTCAGACATAGCTAATCTGTGTGGACACCCGGCCTGGATCTCAGCGGTGGTGACTTAGCTTAACTGACTGCTGTACTACCTGAGAATCTTGGAAAACATATTGGTAAAACTGTGTAATTGTGTAAACAGACCCAGAGCATAATACCACCATTTCGCTTGACTGTAGGGATATTGTTGGGTTCGAATCCTCAACAACAGATTACATTGTAATGCTATCACATACATTTCTACTCTGAGTGTCCTTTAGGTGTCTTAGAATACATTTGTCCCTACAAAGCTGCTCTTTTGTTACTTAGTGAACCAGGTTTAAATTCTGGTTCTTATTTTTAGCATTAGGTTGATTTGTCTTTGAGGTGAATCTAAATCAAGCCTGACCTGCAGATGAGAGGACAGTAAAAATAGCCTGTTCCTTTGGTTTAAGTGGTCAGAATCCTGTGGGAATTGAACTGTTGAGGGGATTGTTGTTACACAGCATATGGTATAGCCATTTCCGTTTGTTTGAGAATTGAATCAAAGTTTGAGGTTTGACTATAAGGTAAGGCTCAGATCTATGGCTTCTGAATCTGTAGCAAAACAGCAAACTTTATTCTAATGTGCATAAACCAAAATGTTTAAAATATGAAACTGTGGTGCTGTGTTCCACAATCTTTATTTTATATTCTTAGTGCAATGCTACAGCTCTACCCATCCACGATTTTACACAGTACATTCCCAGCAGTACTGGCTTTATCTGGCCAAAGGCAGCATCTCGGAGATCTTGTGTTCTAATAAAGTAAAGCAATAATAGACTGCAGACAAGCACTCACTCATAACTAATGCAGCCCTTGATGGAGGACCTGTCTCTGCAGCTGCTTTACTCTCCTGTCTTGTTTGCCGGGTTTATTTTTAGCTCCCCCGTTGGGTTTTTATGCTCCAATGTTGCACTGATGCATGTATGCCTAGTTTACTTCTTCTCTCTCTCTCTGTAGTGCTGGGTAAATGGCAAGACCTGGCTTAGAGTGTGATGTCATCATCAGCGCTTCAGGGGCACTTTAGTCGACTAAGATTATGTAACTGTGATGCCCCGAGCTGGGAGAAAACCATGACATCACTTCGGCTTTTGGAAAGCTAAATTCAAAGCGAAAAGAATTTTTTGTACTGTACAACCAGTTCTGTACAGGCTTTAGCTGTATCGGTTCAGCTGAAAATTCTTCAATCCTTCACTAACACTCTAAACTAAGAGTTTGATTTTAAATAATGAGAGTAAGTACTAATTTGCAGATAAAATTGATAGCTGCAAAGAGATAAAGAAAAATTACAACAAGATGAAGATAAAATGCACAAAGATAAAGATAATTGTTGGAATATTATTTTGCAAATATTTATTGTTATTCATGGCAGGTTTGAATCTTTTTAAAACATACTCAACATAACTATTGCATAATATACTACAACAATAACATTGAACAAGATAACTGTGGAAATTATGGATTTAAAGGAATGGCATTGACAAATAAACAACATCTTTCCTTTTATTGAGACTTGGAATGAAATAACTCCAGCATTATCTGCTGATTGTAGTCTTTTAATAAATAGTATATGTTTATAGACTGTAGCTAGTAAAATGCAAAGATGCAAGTAACTGCCCATCATATCAGTTGCCATTCTTGAAATCGCTCTAATTCTTGTTAGCTTATAGGACATGTGAATCACATTTATATTAGCACAACCCTACAAATAAAGGCAAACCTAAATCCCCTAGAAATCTACCAGTGTAATTAGGATTAGATTCGTGTTCGTAAAAGTATTTAATGCAACAGCCTACAAATGTATTTGCTGTAGTGGTTATAATACTACCTAGAAATACTGGGTGCAAAGCAGGGACCTGGAGCTGAGCTGCTCCCACACCACCTGCAGTTTTTTGCAAGTGGCACTATTGCTGAATTGATATTGCTCTGACAGAAATTTAATTGTACTTAGGATTAAAACTTTCATGTAAATATTGATGAAATTGAAAAATAATGTGATCGGGGCAGGTGTTCTAAATCTCAAATCTGAATGTTCAAATCTGGAAAACAAAAGAAAGTCAGGAGGTTTTGTTTGGCTGCTAGTGATGTAGACTTGTAGCCTATTACTCGACCATAACTTGTATTTATTATGAATAAACGCATTTCTGATTACTTTACTAAATTATTAGGACACTTTAATACTATGGTTATGTTGTATAACATGTAGTGTGTATACTCTGTCAGGCAGTGGAGCATTATAATCATATTAGTGTTCATAGCAGTAAGCTGGACTGTAGATACATGATTTGAGTATGAGTAAATGAACTTAATGCTTAATTATTAACAGTTTTTGAATAATGCAGCTAAACCTCAGCTAACACTTGTCTTACGTCGTTAGTGCTTTCTGTTATAAAGCTGGTGCTGTGTACAGTGTCTGTACACGTGTCTCAGTGCACGTGTCCCTTCAATTATTATATGTTCTTGTAATCAGACAGTTTTGTTTTATTTTTGCTTAATAGTTTACACTGTGCCTTCACGTCATACAGCCTATAAATAAACAGCACACTGAATAATTCACAAAGTTGTTAGATCTGTATCAGAGATGCAGAACGTCCATTTGGTGAAAATGTATAAAACCTTAAATAACAAGATTTTAAGTTATGGTTTAAAATACACATTTTCAATATACCAACTTCAGACTGGAAATACATGCACATTCTCTACAGTCTTTTGACTAAAAGTCAAGGCACTAATTACAGTCATGAAAAAAACAAGAGACCACTTCAAAATATTTTTTTCAAGTTATACAATGTCTGGGTGTGTTTGACCAAAAATGAGCAGTGTTATTCTTCGATAAACTAGACTTTGAATTAGAATATAATAAATCAACATTGCTCATTTTGATCAAACACATAACCAGAAATTGTATAACTAGAAAAACTGATCATTTTGAAGTGGTTAATAATTCGTTTTACGGCTGACATGTTTTAAATTCTTAAATTCTTTGACCTTACGTTGATTTGTTGTTGTCTTTAATATACTGCTATATTATACGAAGAGACACAATATCTGTTATTGTAATTTCAGATGATTAGATAGATTGGTGCACCATGGGTCTGCTTTTTGAAAACTTTTTTGCTGTTGTTCACTCACTCACATGTTCTGTTTTAATTTTGCTAGTCTGTGTTTGGTTTCTGCTTTCCTCTCGTGAGTCCCAGAGGTCCAAAGAGCTTGAAAAGTCAATAAAACACCTCTGATGAGTCATATGGACCATGCTCAAAGAAGACATGCTTGAAAGAAAAGGCAAAAAGCAGGAGGGTAGAGAAGGAAGTGCTTAAGAGTGCACTGGATCTGATTTAGCTTTGTCTGTCGCTCTGCTTTTTTTGTTTATGCTGGGATTCGTTGGAGTCTGTCCTCATGCTGATGCGCTCACTTACGTCAGGTTAGATTCGTCAGTGTCTCTGCTGTCTAGTCAGATCTTAAATCAACACCTCACGCAATGGCGTGTTTTCCGTTTCCCCATCCTCACTTTCTTTTGTTGTGCTGGCATTACCCATTCCTTTACGAGCATTCCACCTCAGTAATGTGTTTGCAATTAAATCCAGAACCAGTCACGTGTTCAGCACCAGCCTCACGGTACAGGGAGGCCTAAATAAAACACTGAGTCTGTACCTGTAGGGCAGTGCCACAGCAACTGTGTGTAGATGTGTGTGTGTAAGAGTTAGTGGGCACAGGTGTGTTTAAATATGTGTGTGTGTGTGTGTGTGTGTGTGTGTGTGTGTGTGTGTGTGCTGTATGTGCTGAGTGTCATTTCAAGAATTCTGATGCTAAAGAAGTTTTAGTGTAGCAAAGGGCTAAGAAGTTATTTAGGAATTAATTATTCAGACGTCCACATTTAGAATTCCTTTAATCGTTTGGTTTGTGTGCATGTGTATATATAGAGATTAACCGAGAGGGAGGACGTGTGTGAGCGTTTGAGCGTGTGTGTGTGTGAGAAACGGCAGTTAAATGTTCCCACAAAGTTTAACAGTAAATATGAATGGAATGAGAAAAGAGGGAGTAGAAAGGTACACATGGCTTTCATTTTAAAAAAGTATTTTTTGTTGTTGTTGATGTTGTTGCATTTTGCTAATACCTGCACAATACAGAGTTTGTAAAAGACAGGAGATTGTTAAAAGCAGAAGATAATAATTGACCTAAATTATATACAACCCCAAATCAGAAATCCAAAAATCCAAATTATTTAAAAGTCATTCTTACATTTACTTTGACTTTTATTAGTTATAAAGACTTTGACTTTGTTATTAGAGACAGTATTAAGCAGTATTAGACAGTATCATATTTAGAGATTTTTTAAACAAAATGAAAGTAAAGAGAAATTATGACAATGTTTCATTTTATTATTATTATTTTTTTAAATAAAAAAGACAGTACACAACAGTACACATTTGTCATTGCCACATGTGTACAGTCCAGTCCAGTACCCATACCTTCGTCTTCTATAGCCTTTTTATGTGTGCAACATGTGGTTTTGCATTGTTTAAAACCTCATAAATTTCCCTAGAAAGGTGGCGTCTTGAAGACAGTATATGTTGCTCTAAAATCTCAATGTAATTTTCTGCATTAGTATTGACATTATAGAGTTGTGTACATTACTTTGACCAATGATACACTTGGTGCACTTGGTGTTGGACGTTGTGCTAGTTTGCTTTACAAAAGGGCTTAAAACTTACACATAGCCCAACCAGGGAGAGGTAGTGGTGATTAACTGTTTGCTGGTGATGTTAGCATGATTTGTCATCTCAGGGAATTTGCAAGTCAAGTCAAATTTATTTTGAATTTTGATTACAAGAACAAAAAAACCCAGATGAGCAAGCCACATGCAGCAGGGGCAGCGAAAAAAAACTTTATAAATATTACAATGAGGGAACCTTAAAAGAAACCAGACACAACAGGGATTTACAGCCTTCTTTGTTTGTCAGAAGCTTTCAGCCTCAAGCAGGTCAAAAAGTTCACTTCAGAGCCATCTCAGAGTAAAAACAAAATATAATATGTTCAAATATCAGCAAACATGAATCGTAAAATATAAATTCTTATAAGACTTTAAAAATACTAGTATAAGACTCCAGAATGCCTTATTATTACTAAAAGGGAAAGAACTATGAGGTACGAGAGCCATGAAGGCTCTATTGGGACAGCCGAACTTACTTCCATCAATGTCAACATACCTAAGCGATTGCATATAAGAGGCACAACAACAGCAAATTCAGCAAAGCCAGATGACCTAACAAATCATACAAAAAAAGTTAACCAGACTGTTCCAACCCCAGACCTCTAGGAACAGAGCCACACATCCCAGGTTTATAAAGACTAATCAAAAGTCTAAGTAAACAAAATTGTTTTTAATCTGGACGTGATTATTCAGGGAGATTATGCACATTTTTAAGGGACATGGTATTCCCCCTGCTGTCTTTATGATAAGGTGGAGCCATGTAGCACTTTATAGGTTCGTAAAAGTATTTGGTAATATTGCAAAATTTAATCTGCACTAATAAGAAAAATAGGCGCACCCCAAATGTGCTTGATGTGCAAAACGTTAATTATATCATTTTAGCTTGTCAAAAGCTTTCACATTGGATAGGGCTCAGGTTCAAGGTCGGCACACGGAGAAGAGCACAATTCCAAAATGGTAGAAACCCCATGGACATATTACTGATTAGTAGTTCAGCAATCTAATTGTTTTAACTTTTTTCACATTTGCTTTAGTCATTTGCTTGCCTTGATTAAAAAGTTTTGTGAATTTCTTACTGCCCTAGAAATCTGATTTCTAGTTCCCTTCTTTCTTTCTTTCTTTCTTTCTTGCCACGTCCAGTGGTGTCCTGATTAAATGCCAGTATTTCCATGTGCCCTTTCCATATTCCCACTGGCCTATTGAAGCCTTTAACATGACTGTCCTGTCCCAGTGAGTGTTTTTTTCTTAGTCAGTTTCTATATTTCTCTCGTTTTCTCTCTCCATGTAGGCCTGACCTGATCTCAACACTGCATGATTTATTATTCACTACCGCTTATGCTGGCAGAAACATTCGTATTTCTAAGAATTTGCCATGTTTCGAGAGCAGGATTAGTACTCAGGGCAAAACATTGGGTTTTATTTTTTACTACTAATTTTAAATCAGCTTTACTTAATATGTGTATTAAGTTTATATATTGACATAGTATATTAGCTTTACAGTTTACCCATGTCTGATTGGGTAATGGGGTGGCATTGTGGCTAAGAGGGTAGCACAACAGAGCCTAAACATTTATGCATTTGTAATTTAAACCTCTTAAGCATCCTTAAGATGGAAAAGCCTTACTTTTGTAAATGTCAAAACACCAGCAGACACCTTTACTAATACCAGAAAGCATATTTAAATTACATCACCTACATGTAATACCTGATGGAAAATCTCCACTCGTAGCTTAGTAAGTTTTAACAGCCCTTCTCCATGTGTGTATTTGTAACAGACTGATACTATGCCTTGATTCAAGCGTGCTGCTTCTGCAGTCTGCAAGTCAGGAACTCCAGCAACTCTGTGCCTGTAGGAATTAATAGAGTGATGGGGTGCCAGGAATTTTGGAGGCTGCTAGCAAGGGTCTGGTTTTGAGCTTGGGGACCGGTTTCTGCCTTCTGTCAGCCAGACCAGCTCAGTTTGTAAATGTCTAATGCTAGAATTACTGTTATCTTTATTCACTGAGCTTTTCAGTTCCTGAGTTCATTGTTGGCTAGGATCCGTGTACACTGGCTGTTCCATGTTAATTAGCACAAGCCCAGTCTGACATGTGATCAGAGGATACAAAGGGCCTGAACCATGACACTGATCTTTAATTTTACAATTCAACAAGCTAATTTAATTAGCCAGGCTTGCATCAAAATAGGACAATTCAGTGTCAAGGCATGAATACCCTGAACAGGACGCACTGCCGATCCTTCAAGGACTTCAGCCATGCTGCATTGTAGGTCGTATCTGTACTGGCCGAGAACACTGCTGAGATTTAAATGAGCAGAACAAACAGTTGCTCCCACTCAGCACTGCCATTTATTATTATTACCATTGTTATGAATAAGCAGACGTCGAATTGCCTCTACCTGCAACCCCCTTTCTACATACTATTTCCTGTACCCACTCTTCCCTCACTGTTTAATTTTTTTCTGTGGTCTGTTCTGTGGAAAGAGCTGGCTAGGATTGGAGTATGTCAGGATCCCTCTAGCTCTGATTGAACTCCCTACCCTACGTTAAGTCCTTCAATAAGAATCGTTCCTCACATGTGCACCCAAACGTGCACAAAAGATCAACAATCCTGGTGTAATTTCTTTTGTTCTTCAGCTCCATTGTGCCTTCACTCAGTTTAAAGAGTTTGTTGTGTCTCTGTGCTGCACAACAGGCTAGAACAGTATTGTATTCTGTGTCCAGTGAATTGTAGCACAATGGAACATTTGGTCTTCTTACAGCAGCATAGTATGAGGACTGCATATTTATTTTTTCATTCACAATGAAAAATAAATAACTCTATGATGTCACAAGTTTAGCGCTGTGTTTCCAGATTCCACTTTCCCTCGGTCTCCTTTACTCCTTTCAAACAAATGTCTTTTGCATTAGATAATGTGCCACCCAGTTGTTTTTTAAACACTTGTGGCAAAAAAACCTAAATGCTACCATATGTTCATGTTTGAAGTATTGTCAGGAGCAGGAAAAGGTGAACATTTAAAGGCGCTAGAGCACACATTTGGGTTGACATGTATATGCTTGTAATCCATTATACTTTATTTATAATCAGCAAACAATTGAAAACATATTGAATAAATAAGTGCATTGTTTTTAATAATACAGTGCATAATCAACCACAAATGCTATTTTTTTCATTAGTGTACACACTTAAGATCTTTGCATGGTTGACAGAGTAATTGTTGTAGACTTCACATAATCGTCCAGCATCGAGTTTGGCAGAATTTGTCAACTTAGCAAAGCACTTCTGCCAGGAATCATGCACGCAGGCATGGGGCAAATACAGACAAGAATCAATATGATACATATTCATATATTTATCACTTCAGTTGTCATTTTTAAGTGATTAAATGCTGTATGTTTGTTTTATGGCCAACATTAAAAGCCAGGAGGTTTGTAGTGTTTTGTTTTTTTGTTATAAGTTTGGCTTATGGCTTTATTGCCATTAATTCATTAACAAGCCGACTGTAGATGAGAACCCATTTAGTGTTTGTCATGTTCATCACTTTATTTCCAACAAGTATCAAAATAGAATATTGAGCACTGCTATATTTCTTACAAACTGCCGGATTTGAGACAAGCATATGGAAATATACAGTGGATATACTTGATATGCACTCTAAAACACATTGAATATAAAATAAAAAACACATAGAATAACAAAATATAAACTTTAACTCTTCACAAACCGTCAGCTCTTTCCTAAAACTAAACACTACTGCACTAAATGATCTATTGATTCAATTTAATTGCTTATGGTGTACTACTGTTTTTCTGTTTTTCTTTGGTACTATTTAATGCGCTAATATGATAACTTCCCTTTACACAAATAGCACTGTCCATCAAAAAACTCTCCTTCTTGAAGCAGTCCTGTTTGGGTTCTTTTGAACCTTGGTGTTCCTTAAAGAACCGACACGCGATTCCACCGTTTTTGAGAGCCAGGAGGCGTCATTAACAGTGGGCATTACACACCGATGGTAGAGTAGAGATGTGATTGTGGAGACGGTAAATTATGTCCAAGCATTTGTGCTGTTGTTACTATTAGTGATAAGCATGTTTATCGCCATTGTTGTTACTAGTGCGGAAGTTCCATCAATAACTGCTAGTATAAACACAGGTACAGCTAAAATGCTTAAGAGAGAGAGTTTCCAACAGACTTCAATCTTCCCACCACCTTAAAGTTTGCTGAGTCCAGCCTTAGCCTTTCAGATGCTCAGCAGCAGCTGCTGCTTGCAACTTTACAGTCCAATCTGTGGGCTAGAGTTTATCAATAGAGCCATCAAGGTGGCATGCTGGGCTGCTGAATAGCTTGTTAACAAAGCAGTCTCACGGGGAGAGATGAGACACCGGCTTTCTAGCTGCAGGAAAATCAGCAAGTGAAAATGGGACCAGTTTAAGGCTGTATGTTATCGTTTGTGCTTGGTAATGGTGAATAAGTTTAGCAGCAGTTATTAGCATGTTTGAAACTGGGTACACAGAAAAGGCAGAATTTATTTGTAATATCTACAGTCTGAGCAATTAGGGTTAAGGGCCTTGCTCAATGGCCCAACTGCAGTAGTGAGGTTTGAACCGGTAACCTTTGGATTGCTAGTCCAGTACCTCAACCACTAGAGAAATGTGCAGTTACTATAGTCCGCATAGACAAAAGGGTAAGGCATGGAAATATAGACCTGTATTACAACTGGATTTTTTATGGACCTGCATATTTCATATGATGGGGCAGTTGAATTGCTGAATTGTAGAACGGCCCAGACTCTTTGTTGGTTTATTCTCTGTATTATTTTTTTTCTGTATTTACTTTTACTTGCTATTTGTCTTTTATCGTTCAATGCCCGCATCTTGACTTTTCTCCGAACCCCATCAACCTCCTGATGGCATGTCTTTAGGCTGTTATTAATCATGACAAACCCGTAATCCTTACTGGCTTATTCTCACAGACTACTCCTTTCCCTTGCTGCAACTACCCAACCCCAGCCATGCTGTCGCAATTACAGAACAGTTAAATTAGGTCTAACAAAAGGCAGATCAGATGCAGAGTAAATAAAACCAACAACGCTGGCTAAAGTAGGATCTTAAAGGAACATGAGGCATAATATTAATCTCTACTTGAAAGTCATTCAATACTTATTTTTATGATTAAAACTAGAGGATTTAGCTGGTCAGAGTCGTTCATACAGCAAATGCCAGCAGGGACTTTGTGTGACCCATTTTACCTGGCACCATGGACCCACAGAGCTCGTTGCAGATGTTGTGCTCTGCCAAGTACACACAGATGCACCAAGGTCAAGTAGCAATGAGGTTGTTGGAACAATGAGGTTGCTGGCCACACCAGCCGGTGAAAATGAAGACATTAATGACCAAAGCATACTTGCTGTACAACTGCAAATAAATATTAGAACAGCATGGAAGAGTCAGACATAATACATAATCCACAGCCTGCAGGCCCACGTTGTACACTGAAGTGCATGAAATGTCAAATCTATCAATCAGCAAATGCACATGGACAGTAGTAAACTATTGGTTACGGCTTTGGATTACCAGTCCAACAGAAAGAAGGTTTAAGGCTTTACCAAGCTGCCACTGTCAGATACTCATCTCATATGTAAATCACGTTGAATTACATTCATTTGGAGTAAAGAGTAATGTAAGTTTTGATAAACAAAATGACAGAATAACAAAATTAACAGAACTTTTTTAGAAATTACCTTACCGTGAATGGGAGAAAGCCTAAGAGTCCAGACCTGGAGTAATATCTATTTTTACTTTTGATGGAGTAAACATTAAAATAGTTAAAATATACATAAACAAGTTGCTTTGGTGAAAATCATTTCAATGCTTGTCCAAAACTCAAATTTTAATCACACACAGATAGATTTAAAGAGACATTTCAGAAACTGAACAAAACACATATCATGAAGTCCAGTACTAATCAGTGTTAATTCTTTTTTCTATAACAGAAGAAACATGCAGATTGTAAGTTATTTTATTACAGCTAGCACCCCACCAAACAAGCACTGTCAAGTTATTGGTCATTCACAAGCTTTATAGAAAGTGAGTCTAATTGAATAAGCTTTTCAGAGTTGCATCTTGCTTGCAAGTTCTTGCTTCAGATTTGACATTTGTGTATATATGTGGTAATTAAGTATGTTGGATTCTCTTATTTTCAGGTATACACGAGTTTCCTTCTGATATCTTCACCAATGAGGAGCGAATGGAGGGAGCTGTGGCCATGCACATCATAGTAGTAAGTTTTGATTTCCCATGACAAACCCAAAACAGATTAGACCTTTTTTATGTGAATATGAGATTTCAGTCATTTAAAAAAGTTGCTAACCGTAGCTGCATATCTGTGCAGCTGGTGGGAAAAGTGTGTATATAAACAATGTTTAACTAGTAAAGACAATTTTATTTCACATAAGGTAAATGATTAAATTGTTAGTATTTCAATATTTTTACTGTGAAAATTGTACTTTTTGTCTACAACTTGAAAAAAGTAAAAGTGAAAGCAGGTATTTGCAAATCTGACAAGAGTTGTGGAGAACAGAGCAATTTCAATATGATTTACTGTAAGTCCCGTGCAGCTTTTCCATGGTTTACATCTCCAACATCATTGTTCTCTTTCTTTCCATCTGGCAACCTTTTTTTCTTGACATTCAAATAGCCGCACAGTTGGCAGGGCAGAAATGTTAACAAATGGCTTTCTAACCCAAACATGCTGGAGGTGTAGGATAGCAGCTAAGCTTCAGAAAGACATGAACATACTGAATAGTGTGACTTAATCTCTGAGATTGGTGACAGCCATTGTTCCCTTTATAATTTAAAATAAATTAATGCAATATCTAACAAGCATCGATAATGTGTGTGTGGCAATTATTGTTACATCTGGTTAAGGTTTATTTTAATTACTGATTACTGACTTTGTCATGGAGAATAACAAATGTAATAATTATTTGTCATAATACTCCAGTTTTCAGTAAATAGTAAACATCTTGATTTGAGAACACTAGGGGTCAGTGAGCACACATATTGGTTGGCAGACCTAGCCACGGCACCCAGGGAGCAGTTAGAGTGTAGGTGCCTTGCTCAAGGGCACTTCAGTCAGGACCAGTCAGCTCTAGGCATCGAACCAGCAACCTTCTGATCACAAGCCCATTTCTCGAACCACCAGGCCACAGCAGCCTTTAATTGATTGCAAGAATTGCACTTGTTTTCACATGGTATTACAATTAATTTCAAAGATGCTGGGTTAGGATTAGTGTTCCTCAAACTTCTGTTGCTATAAAGTGCTGAAAAGTAACTCTTTATTCTTACTCCCATGTATTTCCTCTATGCCTTCCTAAGTTTTTCAACACTATGTAAGAAGTAAATATGTTTGAACTGTTGTCTCCTTATACTAGTGTAAGGTGATGTTTACCATGTAAGCACAGCGACAAAAGCCAAAAATGTTCATTATTAAAAGAACAAAAATGCTAATATGACCACAATAACAAGTTTAATATTTTGCTTGTGTGTGACCGGAGGGTGAATGCTTTTATTTAAATGACAGTGAGTGGAGTGCCAGAACTGAGTGTTCCTCGTGAAATCCTCTGTGACATCATGTCACTGCTGTTGTACTGTTTAATTAGCTGAATGTGAAAGTGGCGAAAGAAGCTAGTTAGAGAGGGAGTGAGGCCTTTTCTTATATTACTTCTATTTTTACTTCTATTATAATATTTTATGTAACGTGGAGCTGCTGAATGTTTGCAGTCAGGTTCCTGTGTGGTGCCTATTTGGTGGGTAGTTGCAGCACAGAGGTCCAGTAGCTTGGATACTTTTCTTGACGAGCATTGCTCAGCTCCAGGTGGAAGTTCCACTATATATCATTGTTTGTCCGCTTTGTTTACAGGTTTGTTTTTCTGTGAAGCCATGAAGCCTGGATGCCTAGTTTAATCCAGTCTTTTCTACTGACGTTTCTAGGAACTGCCCCTGATCTTGTGACATTTTAAACCTTGCTGAACTGGAGAGCAGATTGCCCAGTGTTGGCTTGATGTCCCTTTTCCAGATCAGAACCACCTGTGTATCTACTAAAGTATCTATACACACGGTTGTAGAAAGTAAACAGAGATTGTTTCATAGAGTGAGAAGAAATGCAGAGTACACAGAAACAATGGCATAATATAGCACTCAGGGTTCCTGTTGGATCTGTAACTGTCTTTATCACCTCGACCTGAGACTATTAAAAAAGGTTTAATGAATTGTTTTTTTTCCGAAGCCATTTTGATGTAGTCATGGTCAAAGTGCATCCCTTGAAAACATTCGGCACATTACTGATATAAAAAGTATTTAACATTTAAATTAATGGATCATGTTTCTACAATAAGGAATTTCCTGTACTATGTATTTTTAAATTTAGGGAGGTCAGACTGTACATTTTTAGTAAAATATAAACATAATATGAAATCATTGCATAAAAAAACTAACATATAATCCTAATCCAGTCTTAGGTGTTTTTTAAATGTTCTGCTTTATGAGTTACATGTGGGTCACCTGACCACACTGTATGATTTTTTGGTGTTTCGCATTTCATTTTTGTAATTTCATTCTCCTTTCTAGTCTGATTGATTTTACATATTGTTCCAGTTTTTTAGAATTTTAGGGGACTCCAACAGTCCTAGTGTTTATTAGCTAGAGCTATTTTCTTCCTGTATTTTGCCTGATTTCTCAAAAGACATTAATCAAATCACGTTTTTAAATTGTCCTTACAATAGTGATTGCACTTTATGAGGTATGAAACATTGAGAGTACAGGACTGAATATGTAGGTCACCTGACTGCACAATTCAAACCACAAAGATGTTGTTTTCCTGCTTTAATGCAACATGATTTGAAACCATGTGTGAAAAAGAAAATATCTGACAAATAAAGTCAATGATGACTGTATGAGCTGTATTTAGGCAGAAAGCCTTTAATGGATTGATGCTCAGCACAGTGTATTCCTGCCCTGTGCCTAGTGTTTCCTGGTGGAATTGGGCCCACTGTGACAATTGCAGAATTTTAAAAGCAAGTGAAATTATTTTACAAGCAGCATTTCTCTTTATACAGTACTGAAACCCCAACAATAAATCAGATAAATAAGAGCTTTTAGTTTTGGATCCTATGATCAGATTTGACAGCAAGCATCTGAATGAAGGTTAGTGTATATTTGGACTAGCAGATGTTGGAATAACTAATCCCTAACACACACACACACACACACATACACTAAACTTCTGTTTTATAGGTTTAAACTGGTCCAACCAGATAAAATCTTAAACAAGAGAAAATTGAAATAAAATTCTTCATTATTAACTTTTAACTTAATTAAAATAATAAATCAAAACATCTGTAAATAAAAATGAAAGTTAGTAAACAGATATTTTACTTTTTATAATTGAATGTTTATTATTATTATTATTATTATTATTATTATTATTATTATTATTATATCAATGTAATTATTATTATTTGTATTTTTTATTATTTATATTTTTATTATGGTCATTAGAAGTTCTAGTCGTATGTATTATTGTTTCACTATTATATTGTAATTATTGTAATGATTTTTCGTAGTTGTATTTACTAGTTTTATATTTTTATGACGCTTTTATTTCAGGACGTAGATTAAAAGCGATGTAAATAATAATAATAATAAAAAAATAAGAAATGTAGCGCCGGCTCCCCCTGCTGTTCAAAGTGAAAATCGATTCATTTGAAAAGAATCACAGGTGAATCGATCCCAGACTGAATCGACTCTTTACTGAATCGTTGCATCCCTACAAACGGCATCAAAATAAAACACAAGATACACTTAGAAACCACGGTGGGACCAGATTGGCACTGTTTTTTTTTTTTATAAGGTGTAACATCAGGTTTCCACAAGGGGGCGCCCCAGATGAAGAGGTGTGAGATCATACCAGGATGCTCTTGTAGAGGTTCCCACTGTCCAGCTCCATACTGACCCTGATGATGCAGCTATCAGCACTCAGCTTACAGCTCGAGGAGGAGGAGGAGGAGGAGGAGGGGGAGGAGGAGGAGGGGGAGGAGGAGGATCCATCAGAGCTCAGACTGGAGAGGTCAGACTGAGAGGAGCTGTGTGAGACGGGACTCGAACCGGACGATTCTGGGGAGGAGATCAGGCCTGATCCTGACTGTAACACACACACACACACACACACACACACACACACACACACACACACACACACAGGAAAAGGGTGTCATTGTCTCATATCACCACTAGGTGGCAGCGCACTGTGTTCACACTTATTCTATTTTACGGTTCTGGGATGGTCCGGGTCCTTTCTTGTGTGGAGTTTTACATGTTCTCCGGTTTCCTCCCACGGTCCAAACACATGCAGCCAGGTGAATGCGAGGACTCGTCCCGTAGGCACCAGGCCAGGATAAATAGGGAGGGTCGTGTCAAGAAGGGAATCTGATATAAAGGAATAAATCCCTTATGTATCTCACTCCAGCCGGTGTAATGGTACGCCACCAGGGGGCGCTGTAGTGCCCGGTGGACGCCTGTGACATCACGGCTGAGGAATCTGATCACGACTCTGTTGTTGTGAGGACAAAAGAAAGTCCAAGCCGCCGGCGGCAGGTGAAACCGAGAGCAGGAGCAGCGGCGTGTGACCTTCAGGTCACCTGTTTACATAACACAAGGTCATTCAGGCTCCCGCACTACTGAGCACCGGAAACCACGCCCGACTTTTACTCAACCCTCATCCCAAACACACCCCACTCACAATAATAATAATAATAATAATAACAATAATAATAATAATAATAATAGTAACAATAATAATAATAATGATAATATTAATAATAACAATAATAATAATAATAATAATATGAACAATAACAATGCTAATAATAATAATAATAATAATAATAATAATAATAATAA
>JAYDZG010000039.1:3790146-3801141 GCA_034509265.1 Microcambeva bendego
GGAGCAGCTTCCTGGGGCGCCTGGGTTCCTCGTTCAGCTCTTTGTCACCTTCGTCTTCACCCCCTAAAAAGATAAGCTCTCCCAGTCCCATGTTATCTACGCATGAAAACAGAACCAGCATTTGTAACGCAAAGAGCGACTTGGCAATGGATGACCATATAATCGAGGAGGCAGTATCTCGCAGCCTGGCCAGACAGTCCGAGAGGAATGCCGCCCTGGAGAACCGACATTCGATGGAGGAGAGCAGTCCTGCAGGTCAGGAAAGGCTCAGTGATATTAGCATCTCCACTTCCTCTTCTGACTCCCTGGATTACTCACAAAGCTTCACAATGCCAATAACTCTCAATCCCAGAGCTGACAGCAGCCTGGAGGAAGAGGAAGAAGACGCGGATGATGATGGTGTCGGTGTGGAGAGCGACCAGGAACTAAGTATGGAGCCTTTAAAGCCCAAGAAGCGGCACAGCGCTGGCACGTTCGTGCTGCCGCGGTCGATCAGGGGACACCTGCGCAAGGTCAGTAGTGTTTTCACTTCGCTCATGACACCTGAGAAGAGGGCGCTCAAGAGGATTTTGGAGCAGTCTCGGAACAAAAACACCTACTTCGGCTGCCTGATACAGGACTACATCAGCTTTATGCAGGAGAACTGCAACTGCCATACGTCAGGCCTGGAGCTGCTACAGACACTACGGCAATTTATGACTCAAATAAAGTCCTATCTGCTCCAGAGCTCAGAACTGGATCCCCCTATCGAATCCCTTATCCCAGAAGACCAGATTGGTAAGAACGGTTTACTTATTTAATCCAGTGTAATTGAAATTCTCTGCTCTTCATTCTTGTGCATTATTTTCATTCAAGACTTGAATCTTTCAGTCGAAGATTAGGATGATAAATATATCGGGTTTATAATTGCATATACAAACAAATACAAATATGACAGTAATAATCATGTAAATCAACCGCTATATTGATCATTTGGATCACAAAATGAGTACTGGAGATACACCACAGTGTTTAGATCTAGATTGTTGTTGCCATAGTACCCATAGTAGGAAACCGGAGTACCCGGAGAACACATGTTCTGCTATTTGCTAACCCAATTGGATCTCATGTCAAGGTAAGGTAAAGGGGCTTTAGGACCGATTTATATATCTCTCTGCCCTTCACTGCTGTATATAGTAGTGCTATCAAATGCACCTGCTTGAAAGTATTAATCTGTCAGGAATGTATCTGCTAGCTGGTGTCATCTGATTCAACTGCTAGTGAGTGTGTGTTCTCATACCGGGTCTTAATAGACCTGAATGTGATATTCTTAGCCAGCAGGGACATTAGCAATACAGGCATAGTTGAAAGGCCAGCATGTATATTAATGTGCAAAGAAACTTCAGACATTATTGGTTGGCTCTTTAGTGGCGTCAGTTGTTTCAATACAACATAAACAATAGACTATAGACATCTGTACTCACATTGTCTAGTCATGAAAGAGGTGCATTATTTTCTTTGGGGTGGAGGTGGATTTGGGATGAAAAGACTCTCTAAAAAGTACAAACCGTGTTTGTTTAGGTTAAGCCTGGTTCGAGTTCATCAGGAACTGAATTATCCAGTTTTCTTTTTTAACAGTTATAAACGAACATACAGTCTTCTCTATGCTTCTCTAAGCATTTCATTCCAGATGTTTCTGTATTCAACTCGGTCTTACTTTTGTTCCCTGTTCTTCAGTCACTTCCAGAGCTTTTAGGATGGCCTTTCTTTTTTAGAATGTATGTGGATAGAAAGTCATTTTGGAACAATAGAGAATGTGCCGTTATGTTTAATTGAAAAAGGCGGTTCATCAACTGATTGAAAGTTTATGACCATAGCTAAAAAAGTTCTTGGTGGTGATGTTGGTTTTGTTGTTGATTGTTCAGTTGTACTAGAGGTGGTAGTATTCTCTAATGTTGTTGGTTCTGTTGTTGATTGTATAGTTGTACTTGAAGCTGTAGTACTTTCTGACAGTGCTTTTGTTGTTAATTGTTCAGTTGTACTTGAACCTGTAGTACTCACTGATGTTGGGTTTGTTGTTGATTGTTCAGTTGTACTTGAAGCTGTAGTACTGATGTTGGGTTTGTTGTTGATTGTTCAGTTGTACTTGAAGCTGCTGTACTGTCAAAATGAGGACTCAGTAATGAGTAGCTCCACCATTCTTGTTGATCACTTCAAACAATTGTTTAGACATACTTGATGCAAGTGTTTCCAGGATGCTTGTTGCTTCAAGTGTTGAATACACTGATGAAGGGCATCCACTGTCTGGAACTCATGCCCATTTTTGTGAACTTCTCTTGTCATCCAACCCCAAATGCTCACAATCGGATTTAGATCAGGGGAACATGCATGATGGCCCAAAAGAGTGATGTTACTCTCCTGGAAGAAGTCCTTTGTCAGACGAGCTTTGTGAACTTCAGCATTGTTCTGTCACCCAGTCATCAGCACACAGAGGGGCCTCAATGTGTGAGGGATGCCCCAACATCTGAGCATATACAGCTGCTGTTTGATGCCCCTGCATAACCTAAAGCTCCATTGTTCCAGGAAAAAACGCCTCAAATCATGATGCCCCAAAGTTTAAATGCAGTTGTCAATTAATTGGCTGCTCAAAGGTTTTTGTCTCTTTCTCCAATTTCTTCATTTAGCATTGTGAAGCTCTACTTAGAACCTTCTTAAGATCCAAAAGTGCAATTTTTTTTAACATCCAACAAGATTTTGATCAGGACAAACACAATAAACTCTTTCATTTCACTTTATTTTCATATTTTATTACTGTTTTATTGTGGTCACGGTGGGTTCAGCTGTCCTGGAATCACTGGGCACACCCTGGACATGACAGGTCAGTCCATCATGGTGTCTATGCCACTCTTCAGACATTAGGGTAAATACCTGACTGTTAGGGTAGGTACCTGTACCTCCTCGGTGCTCTAATGTATTAAATTTTACACCTAATATGTGATGCTTGCCTGGATGAGGAATTGAATGGTTCCGGTTTATTTGAGGGACTGTCCCTTCTCCGTTTACAAGTGCAGCCTAATTTGTCTAGGCCTTTTAGTGTTAGGATGGAGGACATGTAAAAAAATCTGGTAGACAGCTGATAACGCTGTCTCCACTGTAAGGTCCCTCTTTTTAAACTGGAGATTGTAATCATGTCCATTTATTTAATCTGCTTCTTGTTGATAGCAGGAGAGGATGTTTCCTTCCCTTCAGATTGTTTACAGGTTCAAAGCTGATTTGTAATACTGTCTTCTGTTTCCCTTAAACTGTTTATAGTGCTTCCTGTATGTCGAGTTTAAGTCTGAGACCAAGTATGTGGTCAAAAGAACTGTGGTAATAACAGAGAATAATGTTTTTATGGAAACGAAGAAGCAATCGAATAATAAAGGGGACTTTTTTCTTTCTGTGTCGTTGTCTCGGAGTGTGACGCAGCCTGTGATCATATTTCACTACGATGGCATGCTGTATGTTTGCTGTGTGGGAGGTGGCAGTGGATTCACTTCTCTTCTCTTTTAGCCCGTGGCTTGTTTTCCTGCTGAATTCTGAAGTGAGGTGGGAGGAAGGGCTGTTGTTTGCACGCATTGGAAGAGAGTGTTCCGTCTTGTACTTGATTTATGATTCTCCTAATCTGTGTTGTTTCCTGTGAACTGTGTGTCCTTTTGGATTCCAGTCTGTTATTAGCAGTTATTGCAAGACAGGCCCACTACATAACATTGGAAAGGAACCCTACTAATTAATTTTGATAACTTTTAGTACATACTTGTAGCTATTATTATATTGTACCATTGTATAGATTGGTACTCTGGAAAGGTTTAGTTTAGTTTTTAGTTTTTTTATTATTGCCAAGAGACACAGCTGGTTAGTTGGGTTAATAGTCAGTCCAGTCGAATGCCTCCACACTTGGATGCCCATATTTTTATCAACTAAATTTTCTCTATACTTGCTCCCAAATGGTAGAACGAGCTTCCCGTGACTGTACAAACTTCTGAATCTCTTGCTGTCTTTTAAAACCAACTTGAATTTACTTTCTAACTTTACTCTTCTTACTTTTTTAAAAAAAGCTTTAATTCTAATGGGGTTTCTACAAATTTTATCTTGAACTGTTGTCTACTTCAACAAGAGTTCTATGGTGTTTACTATGAAAGCACTTTTGTAAGTCACTCTGGCCAAATGCCCAAAAATGTAAATACTGGGGAATTAGGGTGAAGTTTTAGGGAAGAAAGATTCCCTGCTATAAATAAAATGTTTTTTATACATTGAGTGCTATTATAAAACCCTAGTACCTATAGACATTAGCAAGAAATTACCTCACACTGTTTTCTGTATGCTAGGAAAGCTGTCAATGAGAAAGCAGCCCAAGTGCCACAGAAGTAACCAGCCAATAAAGCTCATACACCTTAGGCAGAATGCTTAAAAAGAAGAAATAATTACTTCCCCTACTGCTGACACTAGCATGTTAAACTTCACTGTCAGCATTATTAACCACCTGAGCATGCAGAGTTGAACATTACATTTTGCTTCTTGGACTGTGTGGTTTTATTTCCAGCTCATAAATATTCCCATATGCAGTTGAGTTGTCAACAGGTTCGCGCAAATGTGTCACGAGCAGACTTGTTTCTTGACATTTTTTGGAACTAATTTTATTTAAAGATGGTTTTGATAACCACATCTTTTACCACTGCTTTATTCTGATAGGGATCCCTTTCCTGGAATCACTGGGCACAATGCAGTAACACAGCACAGACCGGTCACTCTTTACATCAGGATGGAAACCTGTGTGTGGAATAGAATGTAGCATGGTAGTAGCCAGCCTTTGAATGTGAAAACTTCAGAGATTATTTGCATCATGTGATTTTAAATCTTTCTGTCTGTCCATCCATCCATCTACAGTTTTTATGATGGATAGATAGATAATACAGAGACATTATTATTATTATTATTATTCATTCAATAGATGTGACTGAACAATGAATGTTTGTGTAGAATTGGCTGACTAGCACTACGACTTTAATTTTAGCAATATTTTTTAAGTATAACTGCAATAGGGTCAGTGCTCTTGTACTATTAAAATAATGTGACTAACATTTTTGAGTAGCACTGTACAGGCATCACTTATAGATCTAGCCTTTTATAAAAATGATTTGTTGCTTTGAATGTAAGCATCGGCTAATGTAAAATATTGGGAAACAATACACAAACAAAACAGATATGCCAAATGCTATATGTAAGACTTGAACAACAGTGACAGATCTGGAAAAGTATTATTTAAATATTTAGTTTAAAAAGTGCTTTCAGCTGCCTGTACGTGTTTCTACTCATGTTCAAAACTGAATGTGATTGTACACAGTTCTAAACAGCTTCGACTTTCTCTTTCTCTCAGATCGAGTACTGGAGAAAGCCATGCATAAGTGTATCCTGAAGCCTTTGAAGTCTGTTGTGCAGACAGCATTGCATGACTTCCAGGTGAAGAGCGGAGTCCTGCAGCAGCTCAAAGAGAACCTGGCTCTGGCCAAAACGAAGCAGCCACAAGAAATGGGTGTGGACGAAGCCATGCCGCCAGACCCTGTGGCCATAGAGAAGATTCGTCACAAGTTTCACAATATGAGCAAAATGTACTCGCCAGAGAAGAAAGTGTCTCTCCTGCTTCGTGTCTGCAAGCTCATCTACACCATTATGGAAAATAATTCAGGTACCGCTTCAAAAACAATGACTGACACACAGTGTGCTAGACACATATAGACAGAAACATGTGCTGAAACATATGTATGTGCATTTATTTTCAGGAAGGAAGTATGGGGCAGATGATTTCTTGCCTATGTTGACATACGCGTTGGCTCAATGTAACATGCCTCAGCTGGACACAGAGATTGAGTACATGATGGAGTTACTGGATCCCTCACTCCTGCACGGAGAAGGTAAATCACCTTTATTTCATCTCAACAAACAGCTACACAACAGTGGTGTTGTGACTGCAGTGCTTCCTGTGAGAGTTTTAATCCGTGTGAACAGGATCATATTCAGGCCAGCTGAAGCTTAGTGGTTAGGGTACAGGACTAGCAACCTCACCACTCTCAGGTTGTCACATTTGGGCCCTTAAGCATACACGGTTTTGTCACCACCCGCTTGGACTATTGCAATTCTCTTCTTCATGGACTCTCCCAACCTATCTCACTCAACTCCTTGCACACCACATGGCATCATGTAGACTGAGGCATCGGATGCTAACCTGCTTGATATGCCTAGGTTTAGATTGTCCTCCATGGGCGGCATATCTTTTAGCGTTGCCGCCCCAACACTCTGGAATTATTTGCCCTCAACTGTCCGCACCACTTCTTCCCTCTCTGAATTTAATGCATCCCTGAAGACCCTTCTCTTCTCCCAATACTATCACTCTTCTTCCTGAACTTATACATTTTACCAAAACTTCATTCACCATTGATTTTTGTAGTGTTTATGTTTTGTCATCTGTGTTCAAGCAACCTTGAGCTTGGTGAAAGGCGCTACATAAATTAAACTTATTAATTTTAATGAGCAAGGCTCTTAACCAGCATTGCTCAGACTGTATACTGTAAAAATGTAATGAAAGTCGCTTTGGATAAAGGTGTCTGCTAAATGCTGAAAACAAACTTACACTACAATATTTTATAATATTATGTGAATGGGAAGTTGAAAATGAAAATATGTCTGCAGTACTGATTGTACTATGGTAAACATAACATTTAGACTTCGGTCACTACGAGTAAAAAAACTTTCATAATTCATTTTTGTTGGTTTGAAGTATGCATACTTTACTAACATTTTAGATTCAAATTAACCTGACTTGACACTAAACTTACTGTTCACTGAACTAATTCAAAATTCCTCTCTCTCTTCTGTGTAGGTGGATACTACTTGACCAGTGCTTATGGAGCCATGTCTCTCATTAAGAACTTCCAGGAAGAACAGGCTGCACGGGTGCTAAGCTCAGAAACCCGTAATACACTGCACCAGTGGCACCGCAGACGCACAGCTCAGCGCACCACACCATCCGTGGATGACTTTCAGGTGACTAAAGCCATTTTCTTCAGGATTCCTGTTCTCAGCATTGGTGTGTTTATAGGAACTCATTGTGTTACCTGTTTTTTAGAACTTATAGAAAACTCTTTTCATCACTGTGCAGTGAAATTCATCCTCCACGTTTTAACCCGATCAGTGCAGTGAAACACACATATACACACACTACTGAACACTAGGGGCAGTGAGCACACGTGCCCGGAGTGGTGGGCAGCCCTAGTCATGGTGCCGGGGAGCCACCTTTTGATCCCAAGCCCAGTTCTCTAATTAGCAGGCCACGGCTGTCTCTAAACGTCATGTTTTACATCAATTGTGTATCTCAAATACACCTTAATTGCATGTTTTTAAACTGTTGGAGGAAACCGGAGCACCCGCAGTAAAGCCATACAGACACAGGGAGAACATGCAAATTCACTCAGAAAGGACCTGGACCACCCCAAGTTGGAATCGAACCCAGGACCTTCTTTCTGTGAAGCCGCCCTGTCACCCGTAAATCACTAATGCAAAACACATCACACAGTGCCTTTCTCATACATTTATATTGTTTAGTCATCAAAAATGTATCAAGGTACATTAGTTTTGGACTGATAACTTATTTTAATCTTAGGTAAAATTATCCTCACAGCTGACGATGAAATACGGTAAACTTCAGCTTTTGGCTGCTCCAAGCTCTGTAAGCAAAATGATACCTAGCAAAAGGTTAATGGAAAGTTTATGTGTGTTTGAATAAAGCATGATATAGTTAGCTCGCTAAAAACACAGTTAAGGCAAACCAGGTCTTAACGTATATTTTTTTCTTTTCTTTGTGCTTACTTGTTTAGAACTTCCTAAGAGTGGCGCTTCAGGAACCAGACTGCGGCTGCACTGCTAAAACACTGCAGGTTCGGCCCTACGCCACCACAGAGGAGGTGTGTCAGCTATGTGCTGAAAAGTTCAAAGTACCTGACCCGGAAAACCACGCCCTGTTTCTGCTGACAGACGAAAGCTCGCAGCAGCTAGCCCCTGATACATACCCTCAGAAAATCAAGGCCGAGCTGCACAGTCGGCCTCAGGTGCAACATTTTTACTTTGTCTACAGGCAGATCCAGAAACCCAAACAAACAACGTCTACAGATGAGCTAAACGGCAACTCTGTGTCAAACTGAGCCAGAAGACCATGAAGTCACCGGGCCAGGTTCCTCTTTAGTACTGCAGCTTGTTATACAACACTCACAGTTAGCGTTGGTGTCCAAAGGAAACTGAAAACGAGGCTGGGCTTTGAGGAAAGAAGGAAGGAAGGATGTGTCTGACAGATGGAACATTTTTAGCTGTCCTTTGTCTTGGTAGTTTTCATCTTTTGGGAAGTGAAATGTGAGTCACGACGGTGGACGGCACATTTATGTCCCGGACGCTACAAACAGTTGCTAATCTAAGAATCTGCTGGAAAGGTTCTGTATCAATGTGCATTATTGTGGTGGTATAGAAATGTATTATTTAATTGTTTATTTTATGTATAGAAATTCCACCCTGCACAAAAGTTTCTTCTTTTTAAATGCAGTTACGTGAAGACTCTTGCTTAAAGGAGGAGACATACTGGATATGAATGGCCGGTCAAAGGTGTTTTTTTTTTTTTTTTAGAAAGCAACCTAATACAATATCAGTTTATCAGTGGCAGTAAGTGAGTGACTGTTTGCAGGTGTGCAGAGGATATCTAAATCAGAATCCAAACTATTTTTATTTGGTAAAATGTCGGTTATAACATTGTTTTTGTATGCAGTTGCTGGTCAATTGTTTTATTTTTAATATATAAAATTGTCTGTACAATATTGTGTGTGTTTGTTTGCTTATCAAGCAGATAAACTAATAACCAGGCATCGTTGCCAGTGAAATTTTATCAAATGCAGTTTTGTACAAATACAATCGGCCAGGAATGGTGATCAGTCATTCGTGTTTTTGTACAATACTACTTTTAGAAATCGATCATTTTCATTATGACATGATACTTGTTATCGATTTAGGACAATCCGTGTCTTGTATACAGATGCAAAATATGTGTTGTCTGGTAACATAATGTAGTTGAAATAAAATAACAAATATGTTCAGTTATCTTAAACTACCTGGCCAGTATTTGCAAATTTGTCTGAATTTTTTAGTATCCACATTCCTAGATACTGTCTTGAATCCATGTTTTAGAAAATACTGTACTACTGACAAGCACCTCTGTGTGTATATTTTTATATAATTGCATCTTGGTTGATTGTGGCCCTTGCTGACAAGCAAGCAGAAGTGTGTAATATGGTTTAGGAAGGTTGTTTGAAAAAGGCAGATTGCTGTAGTGGAAACCAGTTACACAGCAGTCTTGATTTATCTGTATGATGATGAGCTGAGGTCTTTTATTTTCAAACAGGAGATTATACCAGTAACTATGTTGTGTTTTCCCCATAAACTTCACTAATTGCTTGTTTATTGGAGGTGGACTGCAGAGATTAAAACATTTGAGAGGTAATATTTGAGTAGTCCTGATAGCTACTTTTACTGTGTTAAAATTAGCAGAAACTGTATCATGGTTTTGGTTTAGTTATTGGTCCCTGAGATCTTAAGCCACTTTATTTAATTTAGGTTGGGAAAATAATGTTAAAGATGAGATAGATAAAATGAAAATGATTAAATTTGTTAGTAGTGGACTCAGGTAGTGGACTCAGCATTAAATTCCTCTAGCCCCCCCACCACTGTTGTCCGTGCAGAGGTCCCTCGATAGACTGGTGTCCTGTCCGAAGTGTGTTTCTTCATTGTGTCCAGTGACTGAGAAAGCCCACCGATTGAGTCCCTGACCAGGATACCGAGTTTTGGTAATACATGAACTTAAAATCAAACATGAAGAAATCACTAGTAGTTAAGTTTATAATTACCTGTCATATAGCATCTGGTAACAATGGCCATTAAACTCAATAATTCACTTCATAAAGATAATTATTGACATTAACTAAGTGCATTTCTTTATGTAATTGTTGTGTGGGAAAACAGGAAGTGGAAAAAAGTGATGCAATATTGTAGCACATCTTGCATGGATAAAAACACTTGTCGAGTCAGTCTGGAAACACATGTGCTGTTAGTGTCCTTTTCAAACCTAGTTTTGTAGTGCAAACATAAGTTTAATAAGATGTTTTGAGTATATATTTATTTTCAGTCTGTGCAGGGATAATCACAGAAATTCTGGAAATAATTGTATTAAGAATGTGCTAACTGAACTATGTTAGAGCATTCATCTGTAAACTCTCCACCTTAAAAACTCCAGTAATGATATGGGGTTTTTTTGTTGTTGTTTTTTTTGTATGTGATGTTAACAAGACTCTTTTGCACATAATAAAACAAATCTATATGAATTCTAGACTGTATTAGTTTTTCATATTTTAAATGTCCATTTTCATATTATTGTTACTGTGTAATTTGGCAGGCTTCATCAGATGTAAGGGGAAGTACAAAAATAATCTAATTCATTTTCTGCAGCATGTGGCTGTAGGCTGGAACAGGTTTAAGACAAGATGAAGGAACTGTAAAAACTTTGGCCTATAAATCTAAGATGGAGAGGAATTTTCAATGTTTATTTTTGTTTATTATCTCATCAGAAAAAACAAGTAATGTTGTGCTTTATATAGTGAAACCAGTTTTATTCCACATGAGCATGTTAAGTCAATCAAACGACTAAACTGATTGTACAAACGATTTCCTGCTTAATGTACTTATTCCCAGAGAGATTTACCGCCATCTACTGGTGTTTATGGTAAATCGACATCACTTTATACTTTTTAGCGCATTTTCTAAAAGAAAGGCGCTATTGTTTTCACTTTGTCCGTATATATATATATATATATGTGTGTGTGTGTGTGTGTGTGTGTGTGTGTGTGTGTGTGTGTGTGTGTGTTTATATCCATTTTTAGCCAAAATAAA
>JAYDZG010000039.1:3871461-3883193 GCA_034509265.1 Microcambeva bendego
TTCTTTTGCTTTTGTTTCCTACACTGGGTTCAGCTTTGGGGATCCACAGGCCTAAGCCAATACTCAGGCAAGAAAGTGTACCACCAAAGTGACATACATTAGTTACAGTATACAGTATGAACAATTGAGGGTTAAGGGCCTTGCTCAGGGGCCCAACAGCAGCAACATAGCAGTGGTGTGATTTGAACTGGCATTCTTTGGATTACTAGTCCAGTACCTTAACCACCAGGCTATGGCTGACCCGTGACTTGAAGTAGAGGCAAGCTGCAATCTATTCAAACTATCATACAAACTGCACCTGGAACCACCTACAATCGGCACCCTGTTTAACATTTCTGGTTTAAATGAAGTTACAACATCTATAAATCAAAGACATTCTAAAATCAGGCCAACATTAGTAACAATATCTGTAAAATGCATTTGTTGCTATCAATGAAATGACAAAGTTTGTTGACATCTGAGCACGAGTTTGTATCACATTTCATTTCAAGTTCCCTTCTCCTCCATGCAGCTGTCTCCACTCTTTTGAGAAGGATTTCCACAAAGTGTTTGAAGGAGAATTTTTGTTTATTTAGTAAGAGCTTCTGTTTCAGGCAAGTATGTAGGGCAAGAAGGCCTTGCTCAAAATAGCGGTTCTAATTACATTCGGGGGTATCGATGTACTTCCGTCCATATAGTATATGCATGCATACAAACACAATAATGAGGAACAGGAACATTTTTGTCTCATTTGAATTAACAAATAAATAATTACATTTTAATGACATTAAATCATAGATATTTTGAGTGTGCAACTGCTCCTTATTAATATTGTAATAAATATGCAGCTTTGTGTTGTCACACTGTTAAAACGTTGTAACAATTTCGGTTTGCAAGCTGGAAAATACAATGAATCGAACCTATAGACATAAACAACAGATCATTAAGCTTTAAGGATGCTGACCAGCAAAGTCCTATAAGCCATAAAGCATGTCAGACAACAAAAAAAAGTTCTTCATATTGTAAAGCAAAATGTCAGCAAAATGTCAGCGGAGGTGCTGAGAAACATTTCAGGTAAACTTACCGTTCCCCACCACAGAGCATCGGCATAGGTGGCAAACTGCTTGTTTAAATCTTTTTCCACCAAGTAAACCAGGAATGATGAGAATATCAGCACCAAAAAACCAATGTACCAGGCAGTCACCAGTTCCTGTAATGACACAACAGCACAGACCCTGACAGAATGCCAAATACAGACGGAGTGCTGTGTGATGGGACAGAAAAATAAAAGTACAAGCGTAATATAAGGTAGAGAAGTAAAGCAGCTGGTTCATAGACCACAGTTATTCAGCGGGGAGCTACATCCCATAATCGGTCCGCTAAATGGCGGGTGGCTGAGGGCTGAGGAAGTCTGTGGTTTGGCTGTGGCTCATGGCAGGAGCAGAGGCCCGGAAAGCACTGCCGAAAGAGAGGCGAGTTGTGGGGTCACAGGTCTGGAGTTGACACTAACACTCACACACACTTATCATCATAACCTGGCAGGTCTACCAGTGTTCATCATCAGTTTCTGGATCTGCTGTTATGTTTGTACTGTTTACTTTGATTGCTGACAGGCTTTTATGTGCATGCCTATTGGCAGATTTAAGAAACTGTTTAAAACATTCTGGTGATAATTACAAGATCTAATCTTTATTCTTTATTTCATTTTAGATAAAACACAATGAATAGCACATCCATCATGGTAGTGTTTAACTTGTTGATGTTTGCTGTTGGACTGGTAACTTGGCACTGCTAGTGCATTGACTAATTTGATTTTTAAAATTTTACACTCAATGTAATCAATACATTTGCAGAAGAAAGTGACACAGCAATAGCTAATCACCTGGTACTGCCAATTAACACACTGATTGCATTAATTACAAATTCAAGCACTTTTCAGAATAATTTCAATAATTTTAAATGAGAGCTCTTTTGAAGCACAGCAGTATATTGGTTGTAGCACTCAATTGTTCGCGTCTGAATGAGAAACCCTATAGTTACTTATTTAGTCTTTCTGTGAGAATCCACCAAGACCTGGCATAAATAAGCCAGAACAATAGATTATAAATACATAATAGTCACAATTGCTTTAGATTTGGCATTTAAGTCCAGTCAAATCAAATTTATTTGTATAGCACTTTTTACAATGGTCATTGTCTAAAAGCAGCTATCAGGTCTAGGACCAACAGACCACAACCCCCCACTGAGCAAGCCCAAGGCAACAGTGTAAAGGAGAAACTCCTGGCCGGCTTGCTGGTGTAAACAGTGTACGAGCTCGTCCGTCGACTCTGGAATACCTTGCTGTGGGCATAGACTACAGATCCTAGAAGTTTCCAGGTGCCGCCTCGTCGGTCCATGCGCACCATGCGCAGAATCTGAAGGAAGCGAAGGCTGCGCAAAGCAGACGTGGCGAAAATATTCCCCTGACTGCCGGCCGACACCACAGCGACGGATGCTATGAGCACGATGATGTCTGTGATGTGGGCAGAAAAAGGGCACATTTAGAAATGAGATCTAACCAAAACAATGCTGTGTCAACGATCATTTATGATTACAACACTGTGGCCCTTCTAAACAAGCTCCCTGTGTTCGTCTCTATTTTTACTCCAAGCGCTGATATCTGGGAAATCCTTCATGCTGCACTTACTGGAAATGCTAAGGAAAGCAGACACGGTGTGATGAATTCATTTGATGAAAATTTCACGTCTATCAACAGAAGTAGAAAAAGGGTCACTAGAGGCCAGCAAAGCCACATCCTAGCAAAAAATAAATACGTTATTTTATCCTCAACAACACCCTACTGGCAACCTGACCTGGGAAAATATTACAGCTGCTCAACCTGATGTTTTATTCTAGACCCTTACAGATGTTCATGACAGGATAAAAAGTAATGCTATGCATTCATTATTGACATAGTTTTGGAAGACACTCTCTCAGCTCACAACATTGTCTTAATCTACGTGTGGCAAAAATGAATCACAGGAACATTTTTTTTATTCCATTTTTTATGCTTTACAGGGTATCCACAGCGTCATCACTGGCCACAGTGCACTAACACACCACATATAGAGCATAAATCGATCCAAGATGTTCCAAAACAAAGGCTCCTGTACGAGTCCTTGATAATAACCACCAGCTCAAATCCTTACATATGAAGAGATCCAGAACTCAAAGTAAGAACAGCGAAAGCTCAACAGGTTCATTCTCATCAACCTTCTTTTTCAATTGTTGATCATCCATTCCCTTCAAACACTCATGTACGCATGCACAGCCCTACACAGACCCGTATACATCCAGGCATAGACGACAGTCTCACCTATGACGCAGAACGGCTTTCTGGCAAAGCGCAGACGCCCCTGCCATCCTCTGTAGCGACAGCAGCATCCAGCAGACCAAATGCGAATGATGTACTCCAGTCCAAACACGACGATCATCACAAACTCCTGCAGGTTGTTAAAGACAGCATCAGCTTAATAACCTGGGCTTTATTACTAAATACACTAACAGGGCTTGGTGACATTTTGCTATGGCTTCAAATGTTTTCATGTTTGTCAACTCAGTACTTTAAAGTTAAGCTCTTTAAAAGGTAAAGTTTTAGAAAATAATTTACCCTTGTTTGAATCTCAGCACCTACACAGATAGAATTGGCTTTGAATGTATTTAATATTTTAATGGCTGAATAGTGAGAACATTTATGGAACATGTGTGTGAATAATCAGATACTTGAATTAACAGTAATTCAATAATGATGAACCATCTGAAGCTTTGCATGTCTGGGGAATTCCCTCCTTGTAAAACTGAAAGTGTTCTCATAAATCAGAACAAAAAGAATGGAAGCACCAGTCCCTACCGTACTGTGCAGAGTTTGCTGTTATGAGCAGTAAGTGCAAAATCGGCAAAAAGCCTGACTGCGCAGATTGAAGCTGTACGGCACCAGGCCCTACAGGAGCTTATAATGCTATCTGGATAGTGTAATTACCACTGAGGCTCGTACATCAGTGCCAGCACAGACGCCGCTAATTGCATTGTTTGATAAATCTTACGGGGTTCAATGGAACTTTCGGCAGATTAAAACATCTGTCATTGAAGCAATTTACAGCGAAGCTGACTGTGCAGCATCTTTTCTCGAACACTCACATTAGACTCAACATGCAAGCTCACACATCAGCATGTAAACATGCCTGGGTTACTGAGCCTTCCAAACATACTGGATTGGTTTACTCATGTATATTTTACTTTATTTTAATGTTTTCATCTGCTGGATCAGGTCGGTTGTTTTCATGTATTACTGTACTATTAGTGTACAACATGTGTTAGTGTTGTTTTCATGTATTAGTGGCCTGTTTAATCCTGTCTAGGATGTCGGAGGGTCTGACTGACCGCGTCACTAGTCCATCATACTCATTCACACATACCCATGAGTCCATGTCTTCTGGCTTTTGCGAAGTGCTCCACACAGAAATGAAGCGGTTACATCTGAATAGCACTTTCTGCTACCTCATCCCATTGGTTTAAATAGCATGAGGCTAACTGTGTTAGCTTAGGAAGCATCGGAATGATCTGATTTTCCACTCTGATGTCTGATTTACTTAGGTAGCTGACTATGTAGGGAGTAAGATAGTAAGGCAGCTTGCGAGGTTATGGAATGCATCTCTGTGAACTACATTTTTCTTTATAATTTGTCAAATTCAGTATCAAATTCAGTATTAATTCACTATATTTCTTATGGAAAAAAAACAATTATTTTGACTTCAAACATTCCTTTGGAGCAAATAAAATTCATAAGTCAAGGGTCCACTGTAGGTCAGTCATTTTGAATAGTTTGATGTTGTGCTATTGTTTGGTCTGTAGTAATTATTAGAGTTATTTTCTTTGATTTATCAAAATATTGAGGTTTTACATAATTCTAATCATATACCTAATTAATAATTCATCGCTAGTAGAATAGCAATAGAGGTGATTTCTATTATATTTCAGCCCCAAATCTTGAAGTTACTAATTTCATAAACCAATTTTAGATTTTTGTTGTTCGCCTTGTTATAAACAGACTGAATCTGTGTCAGTGTTAGTCACTTTCACCTGCTCTGTGAATCTAGCCTTGGACTTGACATGGACTCGATGTCTCTGACAGTTCAGAGACTATGTAGTTTTAGATTACACGTTATTCAGCAGCTCCTCTTCGTTGGATCTCTAAGGAACCTAATCTTGTGGAGGATTCACTTAGCAGGTGATGACAGCCGAGTAAGATTTCACGCACTGCTTTCCCAGCACTCGGATATGTTTGATAGTGAGTGCACTGAGGATCCTCTGTTTGTCTATCGGCGGGAGGCCAGCCACCTTTGCTCGCTTCCAGGTAATGTTCGAGCCCCTGAGAGAGGGCGAAAAGACCTCACCGTGGGACGTGCAGGCTCATCTAACAACTCAACAAAGACGCTGTGGACAGCTCACGATCACAGTTAGAGCTGGCCATCATTAGCTGGGATCATACTTACCAGTAAGACAATACAAGAAATCCAGCTTTTTAAAACAGAGAAAATAAAACATATCACATAGCAAAACTAGAGAATGGTGTGCAAGGGTCAAATGGGGTTTGGGACATTAGATAAAAGAAAAACAGTCCATTAGACAGTTGAGACTTACATTATTTGAATGAAAATATTGTTGTGTATTCTCTTTTATCTGTGTGAGAATGTCAGTTTGCGAGTCCTGAGATGAAGACTGTTTGCCGTTCTCACCAGTATTAGCAGGCAGTGGTTGGATAGGTCTATGTGATCCGGGATAGTGGAAAACACGGACAGGACCAGACAGCCAAACACCAAGATGAAACTGTCAAGGAACACATACACACAGAGACACTTTTGATGAATAAGTAATCACCCTTGCATGGAAGCATGCAACGTGACCTTTATTTGAACCCCATGAGAGGCACTGACCTATACAATCTAAGTGTAAAACAGTAGACTGTCTGAGTTAAGCGCTCCTGTGCCATGTCGTGCTCTGTTTGGCACAGCGCATTGACCGAGACTTATCAAGCTCCATCATTTACCAGAAAATGTTCAGCATGAGCTGTACCAGCTTTTAGCTTGGGATCAGACCCAGTGTCTGGCCTGGTCTGATAAAACTAGGGTCTAAGGACCCCTGCGCGCACACACACAGACACACACACAAACACACAATAGTGACCAGCTTACAAATAAGACTTGGTCATATTTGGTCGAGTGTCCATATTCTTCAATATTATATTCACAACTGTGGAAGAAAAATAGAACAAAAGGTGAAAACTTCAAAATGATCCGATTTTGTAGTTTGACCAAAAAGGACAGCATTGTTTTATTCTTTTGTAATTCTTATTATGGCTTGTACAGTAAAACAACCAGAAGTTGACTAAATTATGATTTTTCCTGATTATTTCGTCCATATTCTCCATCTCTGCCTTAATATAACAAACCCCTGTTAATGTTGTTCAAATACCGATATCAAATTAAAATAATAAGCCATGGATATGAAACTTAAACTGGATAGCTTAATCAAATGTATTTACAACATTAATACGCATAATCACAATAAAAATAAATAGTTCAATTCAATAAAGTTCAGTTAAATAACATATATTTCTATATTATATATACAGTATGTGTTTGATTTCTGTAACTTTCATGCATAAGTTTGTGACACTCAAGTGTACAAAGTAAAAATAAATAAATAACAAGTGACATCAAAGTATGAAAGTCCATCAAAAAATCTTTTCAAACTCCACCAGTGATTTTTTTAATCAACGTGTCAACAACAGAATTCCATGTTGAAGCGCTAAAAACATCACGGCTCATTTTGGTCAGGCGCATACCAATAAATTTGTAAATCTATAGAAGCTGATCATTTTGAAGTGGTCTCTTATCTTTTCCAGATCTGTATATATTCCCAGAGGTGACCCAATGTACCCCAAAAAGACAGACATGATTGTTTCTGTGTGGAGTTTGCATGTTCTCCCTTTGGGTTTCATTCAGGTGCACTGGTTTCAACCCGTAAGACATTCAGTCAGGTTATCTGGACCTTCGGGATGACCCAAGTGTGTGAACGTGTTAGTGTGTCTGCCCTCAATAAACTGCCGACCTATAGGGGATATTTCCAGTGAATCAGACCCACAGAAATACTTTATTAAACAGTGACAATTGAATTCTATTTATCTGGGCTTATGATAAAGGCTGAGGCCAGGACATGAGGGTTAAAACATCTCAGTCATCAGTGTATCTCTCTCTGGGGTGATCTGGATTTTCTATTTTTCCATCTCACTTGATCTATCGGTGTCCTTCTCGCTCTCTTTTGAAAATCTGATGAGTAATATGTCAGTGTTAAAAGTGTTGAGAAAATAGACTGTGAAGTATGTGTGTCTGTGACTGTTGTCAGCTGTGATTTATTTATGTGTTAACAGATGCTGTGGCCCTGCTGACATCCCTCACCGTATCCTTCACTACTGTTACTGCCTGTCTGCCCAGGCTCAAGAGACTCATCGATTCATCAGAACTTCTCAAGAAATTTCTTCTCCTTAAGAATAATCATTGTTACCCTATGTAACCCCGGTTTCCTCCCACAGTCCAAAGACATGCTGCCAGGTTCATTAAAGACACAGAATTGTCCTGTAGGTACCTGCGATGGTCTGGCGCCCCATCTAGGGTGTTACTGTGTGCCTTGTGCCATTTGAAGAGCTGGGATAGGATCCAGCACCCCTACCTGACCCTAATTAGGATAAGTGGTTTAAGAACTGAACTGAACTACACATGACAGTACCCTGATGTAGCTGGAAAAAAGTCATGCCAAATCACATTTTCTTATAATTAATGTTTACTGTTATTTATATTTCATTTATATTTAGGGCCTCACTGGTTTAAAATTAAAGCAGTCAGTCCACCTACTGACAGGGTTTTGGAAAATGGAAGGAGGGTAAAATATCTTCACTGACTGAAAAATAAAAAACATTACAAACTCCTGACCTGCCTTTAAAAACTTATGGAAGTTTAAGAGAGAAGCCTCTGACAGCGGTGACTCTAGAGAAGCCTGGTTTCAAACTAAAATGAGCTGCAGCACACAGGTAAACACGCCTTTATAACACATTCTTTCTTTCAGCTGTTCCCATTAGGGGTCGCCACCGCAGATCACGAGTCACATTTATTTGGCATAGTTTTTACACCTGATGCACTTGCTGACAAAACCCTGCCTATTTATCCTGACTAGGCAAATATAGGACAATTCATTTCCTCTGGACTGTGAGAAGAAACTGGAGCACCCTGAGAAAACCAGTTAGACATGAGGAGAACATGCTAACTCTCACAGAAAGGACCTGATGGGAGACGACAGTCCTACCCACCATGCTGCCCAAGGAAAGTGTTATAGTTTATTATTTCTGTATGTTTATATTGATCAAATAAGGTTTTTCATTTTTCTTCATGAGCTGATTAGTGTTTTACAAGTTATATTAAACTAAAAATGTCAAAACAATGTTTGGGGCGCGTTTTGTTCTTATTAGCCGGAAAATAAGTTTCCTTCACCCCTGTAGTCCAATGTAATATTTCACGTCCTGTCATGTGCCTGTGTGGGCTACACTAATGGATCTTAAAAATCTTGCTACACAATGGCTCGTTATTAATGCGTTTAAAGTAGAAAAGTTAATTATGACTACAAGTAGTCAAAAAGGGCAAAACGGAGATGAGGAAAAAGAAAAGTAGAGAATAATAGAGCAGAGAAAAACAAGAGAAAGGTAGAAAAAAGCAGGAAAATGTTCTCTTTAAACTCTTTTAGCTCACAGGTCATTTTTTGGGCTCTTGACAAGATAAATATGCTAATTCATTTTCCATTGGATTACTATGAAATATTAAGTAGGCAAAGAGGAGTCCAAAAGACAATATCGGCTGAGTTATAACGGCTGCTCGGTGAGTTATTGAATGTCATGTACAAATAACCTGCAGACATCTGGCTCTGATTTGGCCCGAGCTCCTAACAACCCTCGTCTGTGCCGTCTGAGAGAAAAGCTTCTGTTTACCCTGTCACAGTCCGGTCTACATGCTTACACACAGCTCTGAGGTCAGCAGAAAAGCAGCTACGTCTGAAAATGAAAGGTCAAAGTACGTCTTCATACAGGCCACGGATTAATATTATGCTAACAGTAAAAAAGACGTCGGCTGTGTGTCTTCTTCGTTTTGGCAGTGATGATAACAGGTGATTACAGTATTTTATAATGTGGTTTAATGAGAATCCTTCAAACGGTTTGGAACGCTACAAATCTTCGACTACGATCGAATGTGGCTCAGAGCCGCTGACCTCAATCTAAGTTCATTTTGCTCTCTGAAAGTTCCTCAGGTTCATTCTGACCTGATGATGTCATTTAGATACAGCCCTCCACATTCCTCTTGAGGTCCTTTAAGATGGACATTTTTAATGTTTAACCCGGTGCCTCCTTGTTTCTGGTAGGATTTCTGTTTCCCGGACTCTTCAAACCTTACAGAACTAACAGAATCAAAAACTATTGCGTGTACTAGGGAAACACAGATACCGATACCAGCTCGTGTACTTGACTCAGCTAAAGGTTGAGCCGGTGGGTGATGAGCAAGGTCAGTGTATTTTAGCAAATGTGAGGGGAGCTGTCAGTTACATATGGAAATAAAGTTTCAATAAAACATATATTGAGTCTTTTAGTCTTTATTATGGTTATTATAATCGTGTTGGCATTCGATAAACTTTTCATTGTGTATTTTAAATATTTTTGTGAAATCACAGAAAGGTTTTGTGTTGTGGTTACTTCTGTCCCGTCTGAGCTCATATTTTCTAAACCAGGACAGATCATTACAGAGAAGAGAGAAAGTATCGAGTGAACCTTTCAAAAGTCAGTAAACTTGTTTTTTAATGAAGTAAATGCTCCAGATTTTATAGTTTATTTTGTGTGTTTCTAATTGTTTTTATTCTTGAACTGTAAACCCAGTTTGGCTAAAAGGCAAAACTTGCCTCGTTCATCACTGATATTAATATATTATTGTTCCGGGGGGTTTGCGGACCCGCCAATACAAAAGTGCCGACCGCTCCGTGAACTGGCACGTGGCTCATCGGACACTTAAATGAAATTAAAGGCAATTTGTTCAAAGCTGGTAAACTATTGAATTTCATGATCACGCAAAACATCCCATAAGTAACCACAGATGAACGTGATTGGCTAGTGTACCATGGAATAGGGAAAAGGGATAATTCAATCTTCTGTTTACAGATTTGATTTTTTCATCTCACATTAGTTAGACAAATGGACAAATTTAAGTTTTTCAATTAAAGTCACAACAATTCCCAACAGCGGTAATAAATCAATCAATTCAAGCGAATTAGATGCTTTCAATTTGCAGCAACAGTTTAGGAAAAGCCGTATCCTATCAGCACGACTATAACAATAAAATAAAAGTTAAAACGTTAAAAGAAACGACACTGTCCTTTACTGAACCCTAACCTCAGTCCCGGAGCATTGAGGTTTTCTTGACCAACATCTGTTCTGGGTATTAAGTATAATAGTGAGTCACATGCACAGAGAAAAGAGATTGAAAGAACGCTTATTGGTTCTAAATGGATCGTTCAGAATCTTTATGGCTGTGAAATACAAGTGAATGCATTCTGTCTGCTAAAACAAAAGCTTCACATCCCTCTGTCCTCCTGCCCACAGGCAGCTGCTGCTTTTTATGCCCAATAGCCTCTGTTTATACCCAACGACACGCCTTCTTAACAGCTTCACTTGTGTAAATAAAGTCTTGCAGATCACACAGCATTAAATTACATGCTCAATTACACACATTAGGATCATTCCACAGCCGATTTATTACGGTGACACCGTTCTTGCCCAGTGCGCCTCTGGTCGTTTACAAACACTCGCCTGAAACAACTAGCGAAGTGGTTTTACTTGATTTATCTACAACACGCAGGCATGTGATGATCCAAAAGTAAATGTAGACTTAAAAACATCTGGTTTTGTTGGGTGAAAAAGTGTTTGGGTTGAATCAGGATCATTTGCCGGGTCGGCTGGAAGTTGGCGAGTCAGACAGTGACTAACGCTCCCAAGCAGACTCACTGCAGCTATCAAAACTAGATCAGAAAAAAACAAATGATTCAAGCCGGCAACTGTTTTATGAAAGGTAGAGTGCATGTGAGATCATATTTAGACTAAAATAGACTCTAAAAGGGTGTTTTTATGGCTGTCTGAAGTGTGTTTACACAGTTCAAATTAAGCATATTAAACAGAGACTAGTCAAACAGGCACAGACCACACACTCACAGACACACACACACACACACACTAACACTCATTCTCACACACCCTGAATTGTTCTGCGGGCCAAAACCAAAAATGAGGTAACTACAATCGCCCTTATTTGTTCCGATGTCTTTCCCTCATGGCGACCCATGAAGCGATACACACGCACACTCACACACACAAACACACACACACCAACACATCCTTAAGAAATCTCCCTTTACATGCGGGTTTTCATAATACCCGATATTTTGGCGCTGCCTCTCGGCTCGGGGTCCTGTTTCCGTGACAAATTCGTTAATGTAACGGAACCATTAGCGTCTGAGAGGGAGGTCCCACATACGCACGCCCTCATGGACAACACACACACACACACACACACACACACACAGTCCTTCACAGATCACAACCCGGAGCTGGGATCCAGTGGATTGAATAT
>JAYDZG010000039.1:3900029-3917355 GCA_034509265.1 Microcambeva bendego
CTCAGGAGTCACCAGCTCTGCTGAGACTTTCACACAGCCTTAACTATTTTTAATAAACTTTATTGTCAATTATTCTATTATGTTAATCATCATGCATTAAATACTAAATCCATCCTGGTCCACAATTTGCATTTGTGGTATTTAGCAAATGTGTATATCCAAAGTAATTCTTAATTTACTTTGAATTTTCATGTTTTACACTTCGGTTACCTTTACGAAAACAATTTAAGCAGTTAGGGCCTTGCTTAGTGACTTGCTTTTAAAACAGGTCTCCAGAAACAATGTTGCTATTTTGTACCAAGTGGCAGGATGCTGCCCCAAGTATGAGTGATGACAAAATATTTATTTTTATTTATTTTGTCATGGTGTTCATTTTGGTCTTAATGGTTTTGGAACCTTTGATACAGGACCACTTAAAAACACCCAACACTGTTTCTTGTCATGCTAGACCAAACATTTGCTTTTTTCAAAACTGTTGCCCCAAAGTTGAGGGCCAATATATTTTATATATTTTTATACATTTTATATGTAAATTGATGTAGATAAAAAGTTTAATAAACTTTGTTAGACCTTGAAGAAGATTTTATGTACACATATAAAGTGTCACTGAAATGAGTCAATAAAAATGAGAGCACTGGATATTGTTTCAAATTTTGTATTTATCTCAAAAACAAAATCAAGCAAATATTAAACTTAGCAGTAAAACAATCATACGTACACATATTCGTTTGAACTAAACAGAAAAATCTACATAAAGGAGAACAATACTTGTTTTGTAGTACAAAACTTCTTAATGCTAGTGCTAAGAAATGAAGGGGACATTGGAACAAACCCCCTAAACAAATCAAGAAACGATACAAAGCCTTTTTAAATCAATTCGCGACCTCCTGCTGAGGGAAAAAAAGTGAAAAATATGCACCACTCTAAAAATAATAATCTATTTTGATCAATTTCAACGTTAAAAAGAAAACATGAACTAATTAATTACCAAACATCTGATTGAAACACAAATATCCCTTTGGTACAAAGGTTTTCCCTTCGATTTACTCAAAACGTCTTTACTGTTGCTCTTTAAGGTGCAAGTGTTATACATAAATGTTCAGTTTAAGGCAGCTGGGTGGCTTTTCCAAAAACACAACCACCTCTAGCGGACGGGAAGGACTCGAACACATTACGAGCCGTGAAACAATTGCATGGCGTGAACCACCTCCTGGTTGTAGCGCTGCTCGTGCTTTACAGTCTTGCAGTGTTCGTGATGGCTTGCGGCATCCTCCAGGTCTTCGGCAGTGTCTCCGAAACCGTGGTAGTAGCCGTAGTGCAGGTGACTACCGACATCTGATGGGAATGTGGCCCACAGAGGCATTTGGGACGTACAGCTGCCGGGGCTGCCGCCGAGGTGCAGCGAGCCGCACATGTCGCCATCAAACTCAGCATCGGACTGGAGCGGCTGACAGTGACCGTTCGAGGTAAAGCCGTTCTGCGTGTAGCCATTGCTCAAGCCTGTGGCTGTTTCTATGTTGCCATCTGTCATTCAAAACAAAACATGCGGTCAGAGAGACACAGACGGGCCCCTCGGGGTATTGGAAAAGATAAGGAAGCACAGTGTGGAGGGCATGGACATTTTAGGTTTGTTTTTAATTTCGACCAGTTCAATGAATTAGATAATTATCCACAAACATGAAGCATTTAATCCAAATTAAAACAGAACTCGAACAGTACTAAAAAACGTTTTATCTTTAAGCTGCTCCATTATTTCGGGATGGATCCTTATGGTCTGCATTCCCAATTGGCACACTTTTCGCGCACCCCTGCCCCCGGTGGGTCTGTTGGGTAAATGCCTATCTGACCGATCGCCCCTCCGAACTTCAAACCCCAAATCTTTGTGATAGTTAACTAGCCTAATTGATCTCACTGTCAACAATTAGCCTTTTATTTAATGAAAACATTTAACATTTACAGTTACTGTGTTTTATCTTGGACATTTATGTGCACCTGGAAACACCATTAACCTTTTAGGACAAAAAATGATGTAAATGAAGTTAAATGTGATGTTTTAGATTTTGAGGAAAATAAAACAGACTTTATAACTGATATTACAAATAAGCATATGAGTTTGTGCAGCGCCATGCAACAGGCTCAACGATTATCGACGAGGAAGAAACGCTCTCGACTGCAGGACTGTCCACACGACTCTCACGGTCAGTAGGTGGAGATGGAAAAGGTCCAGTCGCACCTGATTGGCCGGCTGAAGTGGATTCCAAATGCATACTCTCCAACTCTGACCCACTGGTCGTCTTTACGGGGAAATCCACACCTGAAACCACACATTCAGTTAGCTTAAGCATAATAAAGAAATATTGTTTATGTATTTTATTTCATATAGGGGTAATGATGCATTTCTACCCAAAGTACAGAGATGAAAAAACAGAGGGTTTCACGTAAATCACAGTAAAATTATAATGATCATGTACTATCAGATATCGCATAGTTCCAGATTCCAGACTACACAACTGGAACATTAGATGCAAATCCCATGACAAGCACATATAGGCATTTAACACTAAATGTACTGGATTTATCCACCTAAATCTCTCTTCTCTGCCATCTAATCATTTCTAATTTTCTCATCTTCTCCTGCTTCTCAACACCCATGTCTGCTTTAGAGAAGGGGTGGTCAAGGCCCGACAATGAATTCTACGGTGTATCCTTTAACTGAACCTGCAGCAGCCGCGATCAGGATAAAATAATAATTGAAAATGATTCATATATTAGTTATTTTCACATGAATAAACAGTCCATAGATCCATCATTTCCCATTGTTGGTGACTAAGTTCCTCTAAAATCGTAAAAAGGAATGATTTTAAATTAAATGATGTGCTAAGTTGTTAATGGAGTGTAAATATCAACCCCACATTTCACTTACAATCGACTCTCGCTTTCTTGCCACCATTTAGCTCGGTGCGCTCGTGAAGCCTCTTCCTATTGGCTACTCCGTTAAGAAGACTCCGCCCCTGTATGCACGTCAGCTCAGTTCCGTTAGGGCCAAAACCATTTAAATGCCTGAGCTGATTTTCGGCATTGAACAGGAGCTGAGCGCACTCATGAAAGCCTTGTGCCCGAGCCAGGTCTGCCGCGGTCAGTCCATTTGTGTTCCGTAATCTGCACAGCCAAAATTAAAGGATTAAAATAATGCAATGTGATCGTTTTGCTTTTTACTCATGACTTAACAACATAAAGATTAAACGATAAAAAATAAACTCAGTAATGATTTTGAAATGTGAGCATTTATAATTGATGAATACACTGCAGAAGGACATTTAGGAAACTTCTGTTGGAAAGTATGGTATATAAATATTTCAGCAGATTTAATACACGATACCAAGATTTTAGTCCGACCTCCTTTATCTTAAATGAATACATTAGCCATTTTTAGACGCTGCCAATATGTCTTCCGAGTCTAATGCTCACTACACTTATGTACTGATTGGCATTAAGGTTTTCCACAGCTCTTACGACAGAGCAACCCATCTTAATATATGCGTTGTGTGCATCGGAAAGCTCACATATTTTTGACTCGGCACACAAGCACTGCTGACTCCACCTGCTGCAAAGAAGGACTCAGGCTGAAAACTGTGTACGTGAAAGCAGACCGAGACACTGCTTCCAGTCTGGCCAGGTGCTTAGCAGACACAGTAACATGAACCTGGCCAATTACAAACAGTCCTAATTGGCTTTGCCTGAGGGAAAGGACGGGTCAAATTTACTGCCACTGTCCATCTGCATCCGCTGCGCTCTGGTCCAGGTGGCAGAAGAATGCAGAGGGAGTAGCTGCGGCTATCGATCCATTACCGGACGATGTATAGTAGTGAAAGGTGGCAGTGAGATCGTCACAGGATGAGTCTGTGGCCCTCAGCGGATGTCAGACAAAGTGAAGATGGAAATTAAATATATGCAAATTTGGTGCAATAAGGAAAATTACTTACAAGTTTTAGACATTCAGCTAATGGCAGTAAAATTAGTTTCCAACAGGAAGTGTCCAACTGCAGTGTATAAGTTATGGGGAAAAAAAATAATGGATGAACCAAGTGATTATTACTTTTTTGTATTTTTTTTTATACTTAGATTCACACCGAAATAATTACATTTGATAAACTGGAAGCTTCCTTACAGCTTGAGATCAGACAGGTATAGAGAAAGTAGTAGTATTATTATACTTCGAATTCCTGATAGATTTTAGTACTTTGTGAAGTAGCACAAAATCCCTCCAGTAAAGTTAATTTGTTTCTAGGATATTATAAGTATGTATACGATAACATACTGATGGCCATTCTGCAAGGTTCTTACATTTCAAATGCTGGCACCACATTCAATCAAGATCTGAAATCATTACAAAATTCTGGTTAATCTTAAACCTTTAATTTCTGTTATCTATCAATCTATCTATCTATAAATAATGCTCATCATGTAGAGAGATGCTTTACATTTACTTCCTTAAGTTCTCTGAGGTATTGTACAAGCAGTGTGATATGATCTGCGTTTTTTGTATAGATATTAAAGTGTACAGCCAGGAATTAAATGTTAGTTGGTTCATCCATGGATTTTTGGTCCCTTTATAAAACCCATTCATAAAGACAAATCATCATGACAAAAAGAAAAAGTTACACAGGCTTCACACAAAAGGTCCATGACATTTCTTACATAACAAACCTAAAAATCGAGACCTACACTAAACCCATTTGTATTAATGCCAGACAATAATAAATCCCATCGTTATCTTGTGCAGTGTGTGCGGAAATCAGATGTTATAACATGTATGTAGATGTTAACTGTATACATAAAAAAATGGAGGAACACTATATCCTCGTATCCACTTCGGAACTGTTAATAACTGCATCTACTTACAGGTCAATTATTATAGCTTGGGACCAGATAATAAATGTTCCTAAAGTTTCTGTACTTTACAAAAAGCACAAAACTAGTTACTTAAGACCTAGCGGGTGAAAAGAAGCTGATCAGAGGGTGGAGCATGGCAGCCGTGGCCCTCGACAATCGGGGCGGGAGCAGAGACAAGAGAAAAAGAAACTTTCATTTAATGTATGTTACATTTGAGGAAAAACTGTTTAGATGCTTATTAATTATTATTTTGGATATAAAAATCTAGACTTACATGAGTATTAAAAAAACAGCTGCGGTTGAGCTGTGAGGTTTTTCGACAGATGTCTTAAGTTATACGTGTGTACATGAGTCATGTTGGCATTTGGTGTATGAAGCAGCAATTAAAAAAATAAATAATAAAGGTTAAAAGTAGAGGTCTGGGTGTCCAAAACTACTTTCATGACTTAGGGAGGTTATTGTCTGGCATAAAGTACAGTTGTGTGTAAAGGTTTCGGCACCACTTGCCAAATGACCCTTTTCTTCTTTATTACTTAAAGACCTCGGCTGTAAACTATTTTTACATTTTCTTATAACATTTACTAGCACCTGGTAAAGCCGTCATAGTAAAATATCTAATAATTGTTTAGGTGGGACTGTTAAGGCCTTTTCTAAAGCTTCAGCAAGCAGGTCCAATTGCTGGTCCTACTGATTTACTTTTCAGCTCAGCACACACAACTTCCAGTCTTTATTGCCTCTAAAATTAATCGGCATTGCCTAGAGTTACCTACTGTACAGAAGACCAATATTAATGAATAAAACCTGATTAGTCAGGTAATTCATTATACTCATTGTCAACAGACAATTACTACCAACAGTTCTTGAAACACATGACGAGTCCTAACGAGTCTATGGCAGTTTATTGGTTAGGTCAACTAAGGCCCGACCTAACAACAAAAGCTCTGAATTATAAACTCAAAGGGCACCCGAACACAACATTAAGAAAACATTACCTACAAAGTTTAAAAGAAAGAGGTCATTTGGCCAAGTGTGCTTAAATTCAATGGAATGACTATTCTCGGTATTCACACAACTGTACGGGTTAAAAACTACACTTAATTACAAGTGATAAAAATTTAGGATCTTTTAAAGTAGTCGCACAGAAACATTTACCACACTAAAAGCATTTTCTGCATCGTTACATGGAAGTAAACATTTTCCTGTATAACAGCAGTAAATTCCTGAATATCTATATGCTTAGGTCTTCAGAAAAAACACAGACTAAAACCTGAGTCTCTGCTGTAGACTGAAAGAGAGCAAATAGACATTAAAAACAATATTCTAAACAAATCATGCAGTTCTAAACAATACTAGCATTACTGATTTCACTGCAGGAAATACCTCGACAGTTTGCCAGTGTGTAGATACTGAAGGAAGCGATAGTGAGAACACTCAATGCCAGAACTGAAGCACGTGTGGCAGATTCAGCAGTTTTTGGAACGCTTCCCACCTTTTCTGTGCTTTACTTGAGAAAATCATATCATGTTCAAATTCAATGGCTGTAAAACATTAAGCAGTGTTTTTTTTTTCTTCTGGGTCATCGTTCACAATTAGCTTGAATGACGTTTTGGGAACAGGCTACGTTCAGCGATAAAAGCGACATTTATTACGCTACGGATCAAAATGACAAACAAGGCATTTAAAATTCTAACTTGCACATTTGCCTCCAATTCATTTGTAAAAGAAAAGAATAGTGCAATCTCGCTAAATACAACACAAGCTAAAATTATTATTATTAGCCGGTTAGACTAAAGCTTGAGGGTTAAAAGCTCATTAAAAAGAAAGGAAAAGCAATAAAACAAAACTGATGTGATCAGCGACATGGGTCGTTTGTAGTGGTGACCATCTGTGTGTTAATTAAAAGGAGCCAAATGAAGTGCTGCTGTAATATCTATTGTTTAGGTATTTTGGTTTTAAAAAAGCTTTGTCCCACCTTTAACCTTCCTCACTTCTACAAAAGGTTTCGTGTTGGGGATTTGAAAGCATTAATATTAACATTCTGGAGCCCAGAAGTGAGATAGTGTAATTTACAACTGCACAATCCAAGCTCGGGGGCGGTGGCTTGGTGGGTAGCACTGTCACCTCACAGCAAGAAGGTCCTGGGTTCGATCCCCAGGTTCGGGTCCTTTCTGTGTGGAGTTTGCATGTTCTCCTTGTGTCTTCGTGGGTTTCCCTCGGGTGCTCCCGTTTCCTCCCACAGTCCAAAAACATACAAATGAGGTAAATTTAAGACAATAAATTGCCCACGACTGTGTTTGATATGACCTAGTGAGCTGATTAACCTTGTGTAATGAGTGACTACTGTTCCTGTCATAAATTTTGTTAAAATCCTTATTTTAACAAAACGTTCAGCGGCTTCAGCATAATGAGAAGGAAGAAAATCGAGATTGTGACTCCTCATGAACATTGTCTTGCGCAAGTAAAAAGAGGAAGTTGGCATTCCACACAAGGTGGGGATGGGGGTTGGTGTGTGACGGCTGTGACCCTCCTCGAACAGGAGTGGAGGTTTTGAGCAACTTTATATCCCTTTAGATCTTTCCACAGAGGTCTGATGGGGAGCAGGGCCACTCAAAGTCTGAGAGGCATTAGCCAGGTTATGATTTATATCTGTTTATCTCCCCGTTTCTATATTCTTTTTCATTTAATAAGACTAGAGAATTTTTGTTCTTATTCAAATGCTATTAGAAAACTCCATTGAGCATTCCTATGTCCATTGGGCATTCCTATGTCTGTGTGTGTGTGTGTGTGTGTGTGTGTGTGTGCGTGCGTGCGTGTGTGTTTTCAAGGTCTTTCATTCCAACATTCCAAAACATAAGGGTCAGCACATTCAGGTCAAAGCTTTTGGATCGGAGACAAACTTAAAAAAGAAATAAAAATACCATTCTGAATAACTTTCACACCTTTTTTATCTTTGTATAACTACTACTCATTTAGAATGAACAGCATTCATCTGTGACTGAAAGTGAACGATGGTGGAGATGAATATGTGGGAGAATTTTGGAGTTCGTCCTTCACTTGCATTGCTAGATGTTTGAGAACCAAATATAGTAAAAGTGCTAAGATTGGACAGAAGTGGCTTCATCATGACTTCATGACTACATTCTATGCCCAGGTGGAGCAGCGAGATTTTCTGCTAGCACACCAGAACCAACTGGGCGCCACCCTAGAAACTAGATCCACAAATCAGTCCATTGTAGTGCCAGTCCCAAACCCGGATAAATAGTAGGGTTGCATCAGGAAGAGTATCTGACATAAAACCTATGCCAAATCAATAATGCGAGCCAGGATCCACCTTGGTGACACCTAATAGGATCAGCTGAGAGGATTTACTCACATAAATGGAATTCTTTGTCATATTAACAACCTTAGCAACGTCTTGTTAAGTCTAGTTACAAATTGCACTTATTACATGCTTAATGTGGACATTTTCTCTCCATGTTATCAAACCTTTTTTTAATTTGAATGTTTCATTTCAGTATTTATTAATATTTTCAAATGTAGTGTGTCCTCAAGAGATTTCATTTATTAATAAGAGTTTGGACGGGCAATTTAGGGCTTGCAATGAAGGACGTTCAAACAGTTGATGTTAACAGGTCATTGTAATAATTTTCGCCACAAATATCTGGATATTTAAAATGGTGCAGTAGAATATTCAGCTTGCACATATGTGCAGAAATCCCAAACTCCACCGTTGCCACCAGTTGACTGGGCTCCATCTTGCAGGCATGACTTATAATCTGTGCACCAGACACTAAATTTCATTCAGATACAGGTCACAATGGCCCAGTGGAAGAGCTGTGCAGAGGTTCAATGAACACACCAAATCAGAAAAGCATTAAACACTCATGGGATCACATGATCTCCCAGAGTCCCTACACAAAAGCCGCAATAAGTGGCTGCTACTGATACTGAGAGAATGGAACAGGAGTGTTTTACAGTCACTATTCATGTTAGTGTATTTTTCTATCTCCTCTGTGGGAAAAGAGGACTATTGCATGTGTATTCTGGTCGTTCTTGCATGTGCTCCATATTTCCTCAGATTTAATATCACCACGAGGCTATCTGGTGTTCCCGAGTAATAAAAATAATCCAGCATATGACAAATTAATTCTATTATGTTTCAGTGTCTTATTAAAACCTCAGTGGCAAACGATTTGGCCTTGTGATTCTGCAACCACTGTTTGGTCTGGACAGGAAAATAAACCTTGACAAATAACCACTTACAAAAAGTAGAGAAAATTAATATATATATACATACTTTTAGTTCAGAACCATTAAGCACCTTGAATGGGAAACCATCGGACCCAGTCTATTCATCATGTAACTGTGCTCTTATACAAACAGCTGTGCTGAATGACTGGGCTTTGTGCATTATGAACTATAAGTCAGAGTTTATTTGTCCTGTATAATATGCACGCATAAGTGTGAGTAAACACAGGCCTATAATACTCACTGTAACTTCCGCTAGATGATTTTAGTCCATTTCTCAGTCAGTAAGAATTTGAGAATGACTTTCATTAAATTATTGTTACACGTCAGGCAGATGCACAGAGATTCGTTAAAAAAAGAAATACCAACAACATTAGCATAAACAGTGGAACCTTGGGTTACGAACATACATACATTGTGGCATCCAGGAGTGCACAAACCTCATTCACATACTACATCATTGTTGGGAAAAGAAGTTATATTCAAATGTAAATGAATTATTACTAATGTTTAATTTGCATAAAGTTTTTTTCTTTGCAAGTTCGTCTCAGTGACAACAGAAGTGTTTTCACAAGAAGAGAGATGTTATCTGACATGCTAGTGCATTGTGTCGCTTCATCCTATTGGTTTATGGTGAATGACACGTCTTATAAGGCAACATCCTATTACAACCATCTTCTGTAGGCATCAAAACTGCTCACTAGCTTTTCAGATCCCATTCATAGCGATCATTCATACAGCTTTCGGGGAGTCATTTCTGCATTCTTTGTATTTTGTAACGTCTATTCTACAATTCAAGATAGAAGAAAATATGCCTGGATTGATAACAAAACGAGCATTTAAGAGATTAGGGAAACAGATTTAGATGTCCAAATGTTTGTTGTACTGTGGTTTGAACTGATCATTTCATAAAAGTATCATTTAAATCTATGACAGATCACAGCACTGTCCAACAGATAACCGTAGACTATAATACTAGAATACAAATAAAAAGTCAGAACAAACTGCAGCCATATCTCCCAGTCAAAGTCCCACGGCAGAGAGCATCCTGAACAAAAAAAGATCACTGAAAAGGTGGAGACAGAGCACTTCCTTATTCACAATTCCAAGTAATGCAAAATATTATATTTAGTATAAATTTAGTATATATATATAGTCAAAATTATCAGTTTATTTTAGTTTACAATTTGTAAGTATGTGTTTGACAAAAATGTAAAGCATTGTTTTGCTTAATAAGTGGTCTCTTATTTTTTTTCCATGAATATATATTTGGCAAAAATTCAGTCATCCCAGTAAAATTACTTTGAATCTTGAGTAATACAATAAAGAGAATAAGTATACTGTTACAACTACAATTTTAATAAAAAACAAAACTGGGCTTGTGATCGGAAGGTTGCCAGTTCGATTGCCATAGCTGACAGGTCACTACTGAAGTTCCCTTAGCTCTGAAGTGACCTTGAGCAAGGAACCTAACCTCGAACTGCTCCCCGGGCACGTGTGCTCACTGCCCCATGGTGTTCACTAGTGTGTATATGTGTGTTTCACTGCATGGGCTGGATTAAAATGCGAATGTCACTGTATAAAAACACAGTTGTGAATAAGCGTGTTCTGGTTCTATTAGTGACACTAATAAGGAACCAAGAGAATGAACACAACTTAATAAAGAGAACTAAAGAGCCACGTCTTTTATTCACATAACACAAATGCCTGGTCAATCACTGACAAACCTTTACACCTGCTTTTCCTAATTCATGCTGATCAGTAGGAACTTGCTAAGCCAATTAGCTCTAATGGAAGTGGCTTAGTTTGAAGTACTGTACATCATGTATGAAATGACTGGGCAGTGGCAGCTCCATCGGTATGGGATTTGCTTATTGTGGCTAAAGTCGCCTCATTGTATCACAGTCAGACTTTCGAAAACCTTACATTAAAAGTCCTGGGTCCACGGAGACACAGCATGGAAATGCCCCAGTTCAGGAGATTTTTCATTCATGTCCAGTAGTATAAATAACAAGCTGGTGAAAAAAAGGCTTTCCACCTGAGGAGGCAGGGAACAAACTGCTGAGAGCACACATTTCCTGCTCATCTCATGAATTTTAGGTCACCGAACAAAGTCTGTTTAAATCTATTTTCGGACTGACATTAATCTGTTGGCTCTTACATATTTGTTTTACAGTGGTTTAATAGATAGATAGATAGATAGATAGATAGATAGATAGATAGATACTTTATTCATCCCCGAGGGGAAATTCTTGAATAATAAACATAGCAGGGACACTTGTAGATGGCATAATCAGGCTATGTTGTCCGGTTTCCTCACACAGTCCAACGACATGCAAGTGAGTTGAATTGGAGATCCAAAATGGTCCACAAAGGTGTTTAGAATTAAACTTGTGAAACAAGTCCTGTCATGATGGTAACCAAACTGTAAAACACGACGTTAAAACCCTGATAAAAATTGATAGGGAATCCTGTTATAGGCATTAGAACACACTTTTATTCCACGTCGTCAGTGTTATTAAATAAAACTCCCGCATTAGTTAACACAATATTTTGCTGAGACTAAACTACACTGTAGATGTCTTCAAGCACTGATGAAAGCCAAAGAAAACAAGTGGAAAATAAAGCCCAATGTTGGAATTCCTAAGACTTTTTTCTAACTGTCCAGTGTGGGCTGATATATTTTCCATCCATTAGTCGAGTGAGACACACACACTCAAACATTCGCAATTACACATTTACATGGACCCTCGTTTGTATGCATGTATCATGATCACACTCACTTTCCACTTTCTGCATATTTATTTAGTTTATTAAACACATTACACTACAATCATGGTCCATGCAACAAAAAAATAATAATAATAATAATAATAATAATAATAATAATAATACAAGTGGTACTGACATGCAAAATTGCCTTCATAATTCATGCCTACAAATTTTCCCTTAAAATTACCCAGCAGTCGAGTAGAAAACATTACTTAGCTTGTCTGTATCATTTTATTTTTAAAAGCATTTTAAAAGCACATTTGTCTTTTTAAAATCAGAATTCATTTTACATTGACAAGGCCACACACGGTATTCACCACAACTATATGTCACATGCAACATTTCTCATGTTTTAGACTTTCTAGAATCATATATGGTGATCAAACTAAGTGTTAACAAGTGTTATTACAGAGCTAGTATATGGTATCAGTTTTGTATCATTTTACATTTTGAAATGAAACCCTACACCAGGCCACATGGGCAAATTCTATACACTTACTGCACATATTGTCCTACATGGTAATGTGTGTGTGTGTGTGTGTGTGTGTGTGTGTGTGTATTCTAGATGACTTAATGGTCATGAGAGTTTTGATTTGAACAGGTGTGGCTGTTGCTTTTGAAAGATTTGAGTCAAAAGAAACAGGCTGTTTTACTTACCTAAGGGAATGAATTGAGTCAGTCACAGCAAGACATGAAAAAGAAGAGAAGAAACATTAAAATATGTTAAACACGTTTCTCAAATATCTAATAAACTACATGCTAGTCTATGAAAATGACTCGATAAAAATATCTAACACTGATATAACACAGTATTTTATAGAAGTTTATAGTTGGTAAAAAAATTAATGAGAAGGCCAGGCAAACACTAATAAAATATATATGAGGACAAAGGCTTTTTGTTCAACCCCAATGCTACAAAAATCGGACATTTATTCTAAACACACATATCCTAAATGAAAAGCTGTGATGCTGTAATAGTGGTAAGGCTGTGTTGACTATGAACTTATAGACAACTGATGCCACTATAATGTTTGACCCATCATGTTAAGCAAATTAAAACAGCTACATTATCACACACCCCTTCGTGCCTGTCCACATCACATATTGCAGTGGCAGCAGCAAGAGACCCTGTCCATCCACGCCTTTCTCAAACACACCCGGCCTAGATGGTTGTTCTTCTGATACCTCTGCTGTGCTGTGGTAGCAGCATTAGATTCCTGAGCACACCAAGCGCCTCTTTTTAACACTAAACTCTAACAACCAATGTTTGTTTGGATTTTTAACATCATGTTTTTACACTTTGGTTAAATTCATGACAGAAACAGTAGTTACTCATTACACAAGATTGATCAGTTCACAAGGTTATTTCAAACAGTCATGGATGGAATTTGGTATCTCCAGTTCACCTCACTTGCATTTCTTTGGGCTTTGAGAGGAAACTGGAACACTTGGAGGAAATCCACAGACACGGGATCGAACCCAAGAACGTCTTGCTTAGACAACAAATGAATAAATCCCAAACTTAGATTAGGTTTTTAAGTTGATGTTTGTTTTTTCCACACTGTTTGGTTATTTATGACCAGGACCAGGTAAATCCCAATGTGACACTGACATCTAAAAACACTACAACACTGATATTAAAATTTTCAGCATTTAGCAGATGCATTTATCCAAAGTGACTTACAGTATAATAGAGTCTGAGGAATTAGAGTTAAGGGCCTTGTTCAAGGAATTTGGTGGGGCTTGAACCGGTGGATTACTAGTCCAGTACCTCAACCACTAAGCTATGAACAATCTCTTCTCTAATTATTATTTTTTTAGATTTAGAATACACTTTTCATCACTGTGTAGGGAAATTTGTCCTCTGCATTTTAACCCAATCTGTGCAGGGAAACACACTAGTGAACACTAGGGGGCAGTGAACACACATGCTCGAATTGGTGGGAAGCCCTACCCAGGGGGAGCAGTTAGAGGTTAGGTGCCTTGCTCAAGGGCACTTCAGTCGTGACCTGTCGACTCTGGGAATCGAACCGGCAACCCATTTCAGCCCAATTCTTTAACCACTAAAAAGAGTATGAAGAGTACATTTGCTACAAATACAGCACCTGTTCAGTTTAAAAATGATCCTTTAAACACATGCACAGACATCTGACATGTCGTGGACGGCGTTGTGTGCACATCTGAGCGGTGGCAATGAAGGAGCTGAGACAGGCAGCAAGGTTTTGAGAGAGTTCAGGCTTGTTGTCTAAGTGAAGGCTACAGGCTGCGGTTGAGCTAAAAGACACATGAATTACGTAATGGAATTGTGTCTGAGTATCACGGCGCTGTCCCATCCATCCTCACAGAAGCATCTGGACGTCTGGACACAATCATACTCCTCCAAACGTTTTCACCTTCCCACACTGACACAGGAGTTAAGACAACAAGTTTATATAGTGTATCCTGAACGTGTGCGCAGACACAGCAGTGTTTCAGGGAGCAGTAGGGCAACAAAAATGGGATGCTCATATAAAGTAATGGAAAGAAAAAGACTGTCAGGTCAGATCTACATCCGTGAGTCAGAGGCAAAGTGCTGACTACATTACATAAATATCTGTCCAGCTTCCGTATAGACGTTTACTTCTTGAATTGTTTTATTCTGGCCTTGATGTGCATATCATGATGGGTTTTACTAGTGTGCATTATACCCTGAATCACACGGCAGACACATACACACAATTTCAGAGCCTCATTTGGCCTGTTTGCATGTCTTTGATGTAGGAGAAAATTGAATCAGCGAGAGGTAACTTATGCAGAAACGAAAATAAAATGCAAACTCTACATACTAAGAAAGGACCCTGATCACCTGGCCTGACAGCAACTGCTTTTAACAAACAGTTCTTACATTTATGCTTGTTTGGCAAGTGCTAGTTCTACCAAATGGCATTTGTGTATCATGAGTGTGTGTTGTGGTAGCCCTCAGATGTAACCATTCTAATATATATAGATAACAATGCATCAATAATAATGCTTATGTTTTGATGTTATTATTAATGCATATGCTTTTCTGTTTAGAGATTACTATTAAAGTACAGCTGTTCCACTAATTCAAATCTGCAGGGAGTAATGTGTCCTTTACTTTAGCTTGTTCTCTTTCAGCTATGAAACTGCTGATTAGCCTGAACACACTCACTTAGCAGACTTGCTCAGATAATTCTACTTCTGATCGATCATCGGCAGTTTCTTTTAATTGTTGCTGTATATCTGACTCCTCAATTCTTTAGATTTATGAATATGTGGGAATTTTAGTCCCCTCACTTTCTGAGGATGCTAAAAAGGTCTTTTAACACATTTCCTGAGGTCAACCTAATACTGAAACGTCAGCATCTCACCCGCTTCGGATAAATAATACCTACTTACCCTCCGATCGACCGACCTACCTACATAATTAATTAGGGCTGAAATGATTCCTTGAAAAACCAGAGTAATTTGATTACTAAAAACAATCGATTTTCCAAAGTGTGATTTAATCCGAACAACTATATATAACTCACTGTGTTTTGCATGGACAACTTTTACTTTTATGTAAAACATTTAATTGTGAGCAGGTGACACAGCCGAGGGCTGTGTCCAAATTCACATACTTATACCTTACAGTGCTTTTGCGTAAAGTTCCACAGATACTACGTTTACTACATGCTCACCGCTCCAACAGATTGTTCAGTATGAAAGTTTGCGATTCAGGATGAAGCCAAGATTTGATAGTGAAATTTGATAGTGGGCTGACATTCTTTGTCCTTTAAATCCTAATCATAACAGTACCGGAGGCTTCAACATCATCATCAAAGATCATTTCCATCATTTCCTGAAGAGGTCACCTATAAGAATCTTTGACCTCTCTCCTGTTGCTGGCCCACATGTTTTGCCCAAGCCTTTCCACACCTGCTGCATCTGGAAAGGATTTGGGCACTGTGCTTTCATTCTGTTATCCAGCCCTGTGACAGCCTAGGCTGTATGGACCCACACACACTTTAACAGCTGGTGGACACCCACACAGAACTCTTTTTAAACAACCAGCCATCCAATTTATTTGCCAGTTTACCTACTGTGTCTTTAAATTGGCTGGTAAAACACCCATCTGTAACCCTGGTTAGGGTGATAAGTGGATCAGCTGGCTGCAGAGCTAAGGTAAAAATAAAAAGCGTAAAGAGTAAAACCTTTACTAATCCACAAAACATAAAATGATTCATGCCATGGTACATGAAAAATTGGAATATTTATATGGACTCGGTGGTGAAATCACAAAGTTTTGAAAGCTCTGGAGGAGTTCTGCAGAGATGGTGGTTTTGGAAAAAGGTATTAAAATATTAAGCTGTAACACCAGACATCACAAAAACAGAGTTTGCTCCAGCTGTGAGACAGATCTGAAGGGTGTGAGAGCAAGACAGCTGAAGGAAAGACACTTGGCCAACTGCAGCAGAGCTGAGCAGAGCATTACAGAGCAGGCGAAAAACTGGATTAAGATGCTTAATTCAGTTTTTAAGCACACCTAGTCTGTGTTCCTTAATATTCATAACCATGCCAAAATAATCAATGCACAACCAGCTACTTTAAATACACGCTAAAACGTTTACATACAGGGTATACATTTACATGCTAATACCTTTACATCCAGGATCATACCTTTATATATGCTAATACCTTTACATAAAGGATAATACCTTTACATACAGGCTAATACCTTTACATAAAGGATAATACCTTTACATACAGGCTAATACCTTTACATACTTGCTAATACATTTACATAAAGGCTAATACCTTTACATAAAATAGAATACCTTTACCTACATGCTAATACCTTTACATCCGGGGTAATACCTTTACATAAAATGTAATACATTTAAATACAGGGTAAAACCTTTACATACATGCTAATACCTTTAAATACAGGGTAATGCCAAACAAATATTACAGAAGAGTATCAGGACAAAACACTAAATTATTTAAGCTTTCCTTTTTTATTCCTTGTTCATCAACTGATTTACCCTAGTCAGGGATGCAATGGGTCTTCATTGAAGACAAGGCAGGTACAGTGGGGCAAAGTATTCAGTCTGCCATTGATTTTGCAAGTTCTCCTACTTGAGAGAAGAAGATGAGACAGGTCTGTAATTTTCATCATAGGTACACTTCAACTATGAGAGACAAAAATGAGGAAAAAATCCAAGAAATCCCACTGTAGGATTTAAAAAAAATGTATTTGTAAAAAATAAGTATTTGGTCAATAACAAAAGTTCAGCTCAATACTTTGTAACATAACCTTTGTTGGCCATGACAGAGGGCAAACGTTTCCTGTCAGTCTTCACCAGGTTTGCACACACTGTAGATGGTATTTTGGCCCATTCCTCCATGCAGATCTCCTCTAGAGCAGTGA
>JAYDZG010000039.1:3918919-3929010 GCA_034509265.1 Microcambeva bendego
TCTTCACCAGGTTTGCACACACTGTAGATGGTATTTTGGCCCATTCCTCCATGCAGATCTCCTCTAGAGCAGTGATGTTTGGGGGCTGTCGCTAGGCAACACAGACTTTCAACTCCCTCCACAAATTTTCTATTGGGTTGGGGACTGGAGACCCTAGAGGACCTTTAAAAGCTTTTTACGGAGCCACTCCTTCATTGCCCGAGTGGTGTGTTTGAGATCCTTGTCATGCTTGAAGACTCAGTCACGTTCAATCTTCAGTGCTCTTGCTGATGGAAGGAGGTTTTGGCTTAAAATCTCACGATACATGGCCCGTTCATTGTTCCCTTAACACGGATCCTGTCCCCTTTGCAGTAAAACAGCCCCAAAGCATGATGTTTCCACCCCCATGCTTTTAGTGTTCTTGAAATGCAGCTCAGCATTCTTCATCCTTCAAACACAAGTTGAGTTTTTACCAAAAAGTTTGATTTTGGTTTCATCTGACCACATGATATTCTCCAAATCCTCTTCTGGATCATCCATATGCTCTCTAGCAAACTTCAGACATGGCTGGACATGAACCGGCTTAGGCAGGGGGACACATCTGGCACAGCAGGATTTGAGTCCCTCTCGGCGTAGTGTGTTACTGATGATAGCCTTTGTTACTTTGGTCCCAGCTCTCTGCAGGTCATTCATCAGGTCCCTCCGTGTAGTTCTGGGATTTTTGCTCACCATTCCCATGATCATTTTGACGTCACGGGATGAGATCTTACGTGGGGCCTCAGATCGAGGGAGATTATCAATGGTCTTGTATGTCTTCCATTTTCTTACAATTGCTCCCACAGATTAATTCACACCAACATTCTTGCCTACAGTAGATTCAAGACAGCTTGATTGTTTTTTGACTTTTCTTTTTATAGCCTCCACTTTTACTGAACTCCAAAAACTAAAGTACAGAGAAAACAAATTACTTAAATGAGTGTTCTCACCATAAGTGTTTGTTTTGTCTGTTGCTCTTAATTTGACTCTTAAAAGTTTTCACGAGCTTGTTGAAGGATTGAGTGTGCACTATAAGCTTGCCTAATATAACATAAATAGAAGGAGCCTGCTTGGGACATTAGCCACATTAATATCCCCCAATTATAAGTAATTTTAAAGAGACAAATATTTAACATTTTAATATAATAAATATGGAACTAAAGCTTAAGGTGTAAAAAAGGGATGCCCCAATACCACTTTTTCTCATTTCCCATTGCATTTGAGTACTCGCTGATGCAGATACAGAGTACAACAATATTAGAGTTCTAAAAATGACGAAATCACAATAAGAACACAAAAACTAAAAAATATGAAAAAGGTAAAGAAATATAAATATATGACTCAATAACACAATCACAACACAATCACAATCAATCAAATGTAAAGATGTTTTCACCTCAACATCCCAACACAGCCTAAACCATTTCACACAAAAAAATCATCTGACTGGATCTTTTGGCTCCGTTCCTTTTTAGCGAGCCATTCAAAAACATGGATCTTCTTCTTTTTTCAGTGGGAAAATGCTCATGCAAATTTTGCTAACTTGCCTTGTCGCCAAACTGGATTTACAGTTCAAGCATAAAAACAATTAGAAACACACAAAAACTATTTAATAGAGTCAAAACTGCAGCATTTAGTTCATTAAAAAACAAGTTTACTGACTTTTGAAAGGTTGCTGGGCTTTATTGAAGAGTGGCCAGAAAAAAGCATTTACTTACAGACAAAAATAGGAAGGCTCGTTTTGAGTTTGCCAAAAGGGATTTGGGAGACTCCCCATATGTATGGAGGAAGGTGCTCAGGTCAGAAAAGCCCAGACCTTAATCCACTAGTGAATCTGTGGTCAGACTTGAAGGAGCTGGAACAGTTATGTCTAGAGGAATGGGCAAAAATACCAGTGGCAAGATGTAGCAAGCTCATGGAGACTCATCCAAAGCGATTTGCAGCTGTAACTGCCACAAAAGGTGGCTATACAAAGTACTGACTTTAGGGGGGTGAATAGTTAAGCACACTGAAGTTTTCTGTTATTTTGTCCTATATGTTGTCTCATTCACAATAGAAAAAATATAAAATGTTTAAAGTTGTAGGCATGTTCTGGAAATGAAATGAAGCAAACCCTCAAACAAAAGACACAAATTTTAATTCCAGGTTGTGAGGTAACAAAACACTAAAAATGTCACAAGGGGGTGAAAATTCTGCGAGGGACTGTAAATCATTAGAGTAAATAATTGATCTACTGTACTATCTTATTTTACTGGTGGGATGAACATGCGAGCATGTATTCAGATTTTGAAACTAATAAAGACATACAAACCAAGTAGGTGTTCTTTGATGTTTAGGTACATTTCTGTGAAATTGCATGGCTGTGTACTGCAGCCACCGAACACATCTGCTCTGCGTTTTGCCTCTTTACTGACAGCACAACCCCCCATTCCTTCTCACACTTATTTATGTCTTTTTCCATTTGCTATTTCCCTATGTGCATAGCTCCTTCCTTCTTCTTGCGCTTTCATCTTTTTGGGACCACCCCTCCTTCCCTGAACCAGTGACACAGCTTGTTAAATGTCTTGTGAGAGTTTGTGCAAGTGGCTGGTGTTTGTTGGAGTATTTGTATCAAAGGTAATTAGCGGAATGCCAAAAGAGCTTGTATAAATAATTAAATATTTGTGAGCTTTAATGTCCTAATTGCCTGAGTGCAAGGGTGAGTGTGTGTGCTCACGATTACAGCTGTCATAGATTCTGTTGCATCATTAAGGGACGTTTCATTCTCTCGTCTCCACAGTTAGGGAGGATTCCAGCAGTGCGTCTCTCAGCTTTTCCTTGTGACTGTCTTTATGAGTGGCGTGTGTCCACTTAAACTTTAGAGGCTAATTACATGCTATTAGTTTTATTAAATGGTTCTGCCAAATCAGTGAATTAAATGGTTACTTAGAGCAGCAAAATCTCAACTATCTGTGTCCATCGCATTCCTTTCAGTCAGTCAGATAAGAGCATTCAGTCATTCATTTATTCATGTGGGAGGTTTGGGGACCAATAAAAGGAGCAGTGAAGAAAAAAAAGAGAAGAAAAAGAGAAGACTGAATAGAAAATGTATGTGAAAGTTATTTTTATCAGTTATTCCCAAGCATATAGGAGAAGCCTTTAATGTACTTGAATGTGGACAGAGCCACATATTAAAAAAATGAATAAAAGCTTAATTACAACCATGTGAATTATTGTAATATTTTAACAAAATGGTTTCATTAATGACCTTTAAACTTGAATTACACAATTGTCCAAAACTATGGAAGGATCTACCATTAAATATTAGACAAGCCTCTGCTCTGTCTATTATTAAAACTAATCTTCAAGCCCAGTTTTATTCCATGACTTTCATCTCAAGATGAGACGTTTTATTTTTGTTTTATTAGCTTGTTCAGTTTTATTTGCTTTATTTAATCCTTTCATTGTTTTGTGTCTATTTTAACTGTATCTTGAGTGTATTTTATATTTCATAATTATCAATGTCCAGCACTTTGTCTCAGCTGTTGTAGGTTTAAAGTGCTATATAAATAAAGTTGAGTTGAGTTGTGTCGTGTCGTGTTGTTTTAACTGCTACATTTTGCAAGATTTTCTCTTTTGGCACAAATCGTATCTCGGCGCTGGAACTATCAATTCAAAATATAAAAAGAAAGTATTACATTAAATTGACTTTGATATGGAAGAAAATTGTCTGCGTAATTGCCTTATTGATTATTTTATGTCAATGAAAAAAACACCTTCTAGCTGATGGTGGCAAAGTGGCACATCTGGCAAAGTGCTGAACTGCAATGAGTCCTGGGATTGTAGTCAGTTACGAATTTAGCATTTAGTGCTATGTGTCCACCTGAGTTAACCTGGGGTACTTTGGTTTCCTACCACCTCTCAAAAATGCTGATATTATACTGGCTGCTTCAAATCGTGTCCAGGTATGATGTACTTTATTACTAATAACTTCACATTTAAATGTAAACTCTGTCATTCCTAAATGATACTGATTATGATTACAGAATGTTTTATGATGTTTGAACTCATTATCGTTCAATAAATAAATCAGTGTATGTTAAGGAAATAGCAATAATATATTTAGATATATTTACAAACAAATACAGAAGTATTGTCACCTCTATTTCAGTTCCCGGAAATGCCATGCCAGTGAGACATAACTTTCTACTTTTTGACTGTCACAAGCCGCTCTGTCGTGCAGCTGTTCTCAGTGTACTGATCCCAGAGAGCAATGCTACACACACACACACACACACACACACACACACACACACACACACACGAGGAGGCAACCATTCCAAGCATTACAGTTTACGAATATACCTCTTTAGAAAAACGATGTCCTTAAAATGAACCCACACAATGTGTGAGCTTGTATTATTTCCCAAACATCTCAGATGACATTCCACAGTGGATCATATGACAAGGCCTTAGCAGGTTCAGAACAAAAATGTAATGTAGACTGTTTAACACATTCATGCTTGTTCAGTCACACAAAAATGTACATTTTCAGCATTTAGCAGAAGCCTTTATCCGAAGCGACATACAGTCTGAGCAATTGAGGGTTAAGAGCCTTGCTCAAGGGCCCAACAGCATAACCTTGCAGTGGTGAGGTTTGAACCAGTGACTAGCTGATTACTAGTACAGTGTCTTAACCATTAGACTACAGTTTCTTTAATATTCATATAAAATACAATCAACTTGAAAGGACTGGATTTTACTTCACTGTCCTCCAATATTGCATCCACATGCTCACACCCGGTGCTTAAAAAAGCACCCCTAGTTCCATCATTATCAACAGGTGCTTTGAACTTGACCCTAGGAAAGCTGTTGTGAGATAAAGATCTTTCTCTGGCTCTCAGCCCTGTGCTGCCCACCGGTTCCTCCCTTCAGCCTGCACAAAGCCACTGGAGTAGGAAATTACAAACATGCTTAAAATTTTAAAAAGAGAGTGTAAGCCAGGACTGGGTTAATCTGTAGCCTTTTCTCTTCAGCTATGTTTATCACGGTGTTAATTAGATAATTAATCACCCACTACAGTAACCTTTTCCCTGGGTGCTTCCTGCTCATTTCTTCTGAACACTGCTGTTTATACAGAGAGACTGCTGAGAGACTGACACTGACACACACACACACACACACACACACACACACACACAGACATTGTATAAGACAGGGTACATCGGGTGAATTCAAGAAGTGGTGAAAGATCTTCATGTCTGCTGCAAAGGAATTGAAGTTCAACAAAAAGCTCAGATCTTACCCATGATGCTCTGTCTCTGCCAGTCACAGAAATCCACTCACGGCCATAAAACTAAATCCATGGCAACTAAACGACTGCTCTATTTTCAAGCAATTTTAAGGTAAAAATCTTTACAGTGCCAATACAAAGCTCCATGGTAAGTGTTATGATTCTGAACAAAATAAAAATGGTAAGGCCCAATTGCAGAATCATCACGAGTTTATTTAACATAAAATAAAGACAGCGGTTATAAATGAATAAAATAAATTAAAGGAGAAACTGAAAAAGGTATATGGATGGATGGATGGATGGATAGATAGATAGATATATTAGATATAATTATATATTATCAGTTAATTCCTGGAGCTGAAGGCCAGATGTATGGTTATAGGTCATAAGACATCATTGCTATGCTTGAACCCCTGTCAAAATTTTTGTTTTTAATTGGTTCATGGTTAAGCTTCTTTTATAAATGGGAAGCATGTGGCATATGCCTTCAAGTACCCATTAATTATCTGTTGAAATGGAATGAAAACTAGAGTAGCAGAATGATTCTTCTTTAATCGTTTCCCGGCGGTTCTATCATAGTTACTAGGAGAATTCAGTGTCTCCAGTTAAAGTGGCTGCATGTTTTTGGACTGTGGGCAGAAACCGGAGCACCTGGGGGAATACACGGGGAGAACATGCAAACTCCATACAGAAAGGACCCGGACCTATAAACATCTGTTAGCCAAACAGATTTAGTGATTATAATATTGTATTCTAATATTTAAAAAAGCTTTAGTTTTAATAAAAATCCATTTATTTACACTATCTAGTGAAATAAACTCCCCGTGTTGCACAATAAACTGATTTATAACACATATATAACCTTTCCTATTCATTGCTGTGTTGAAAACGTAATTTGCACTGAGGGTATGCAATGTGCACTTTGTGCTTTACAAAAGCAGCATTGAACAGGATTAAATTGTCAAGTGCAAGAGCAACTACAGCACTGCAGCCCAAAGTCACTAACACCACTAATTCCACAGCTGTAATCCTGTGAGTAAGATCCTGGGTAATTCAGAGACATAACACGGATTTGTCAAAACCAAATCCTCCTGATCAAAACAATGAAGCCACCTAATATACCTCTTTAAAGATTTCACATTATTGTAGCTACCGAAAATATATAAACATGAATTAACATAAAAATAATTTTTTTTTGCTGTTTCTTCAGATTCCGACAATATTTCTGAATTTGATGAAGATGATTCATCTAAATTAAATCAAATTAAATTCATTTGATTTGAGCCAGAGAGAGAAGAAACTGCACCTGAAAGCAACGAGCAGCCAGACCCGGTCATCAGAATTGGGAATTCCTCCTGGTTATTCATTAAACTTAAAACTGTGGTCCTAAAATTAATGATCAAAGTAATATTATATCATATCTTTTATTACCTAAGGTGCAACTTGTAGAGTTAAATTGGCTAAAATATGAAAAAAACAGCCTGAATTGGTCAACAGTGACTAAGAGTGTGTTTAAAATGTGGTGAGATGCCCAGCTTCCTTGCTGTCTACATAGGCAGCTGTATAACTAGTGAGCGTTCTATAAAGTCTCGAAAAGCTAAATATTCACCAAACACATCATTCACCAATAATAATTTATTAGCATGTGAAAACAACTCCATTTTTGGGCCTGGTAGTGTGAGGATTAATCCCAGGTCCTGGGATTTAGCTCCTCTTGTGTAGAATGACAGTGGCCAACATGCAGCCTGGATGAATAATTAAATGGCTGAAAATGGTTCTTAAAAAGACATCTTGCCTTTCACCGTAGCACACTGTTTGTTCTTAGGTACAAAAAGTTAGGAAACAACTGTTAGCTGACAGTTTACACTCCTGAAGGCCTCCTTAATTTGTGTTAACATTACAATAACATCTGTGGCACAGCGTTCTGCGAGCCTATTATTATCGCCACTACTACTCTGAGCTCAAATCTCAACTCCAATCATGTTGCATGTTCAAAATCTGTGTATTTTACGATCGAACACACATATAACTGCAAAAGGAAGCCGTGTCTATGATGTGGGGAAGGTACCACTGACTCTCAGTTTATACTGGGCATATAGGAGAGATTTATGCTGCCATCAAGGTGACGTCAGGACAGTCCACTGTTATTTTTGCAAAAGCACACACTGCGACCACATGACATGGCAGACACAGAGCGTGTTTGCTAGACTGGCCTGTCAGTAGTTAGTGCAATAATTAATTACAAACATTTATTACTCAATCAAACATTCAATGGTTGGTTGTTAAACTACAAAATAATATCTAATAGAGTTTTGTCTATCTGTGAAATGACAAAATACTTTTCTACTAAAGAAGAGACAACTTCAAAGGTGGTGTAAAAGGCAATGCTTAAGGAGTCAGTTTGATGAGCTAGGAAAAGAGTCCCAAGAATACTTGCACAATTTTACTTGGGTCTAGAATGGCTAAACAAGTGATGAAAAAGAAATGGAGAACAGTGGATTATGTTACAACCCGAGCGTGTAAAATAATTGTTATTTTTTAATTTAGCTCACTCAATTTGTGCTGCTGATGGCATCCAAGGAAAGCACGCCGCCGTCTCTTCTGACACATGCACAGCTCTACACTTCTTGTCTATGCATTACAGCTAATCAGGGTCCTTATATGATGTACGACCCACTCACATATAGTCCACTCTCCTGGCATTAATATCTGATGCGGGCACTGCCATTTATGCCCGCCAGATGATGCCCAGCTGACCGGTGGGAGCGCCAAGTTTTAAAACGAGGAGCTCAAAAACTATGCTCTGGTGTGTAGTGGAACGTCCCGCTGCGCCACCAGAGCCGCAATCAATGGTTTTAGCATTCATTAGTGAAGAGCTTCTGGAATTTGTAGCCTGTTTGAAGTTGACAATCAAAATAAAGTTGGTAATCACTGTGTTAATTTTATTGAATTCAATTTTAACGTTTCCTTTTTTTGACTCAAAACTCTTCTCTGACTTCCCTGGAAAGCATTAGATGCCATGTTCTCAATGCACTTGGTTATCTTATTTATTTATTTTTTACAGAGTTTCTATCATTTTTGCATGACTTGTAAATCCACAGTGTGTATACTTGTGCTCTCAGAGCAGACTGAGCTGACTGGGTTATTTGCGTCATTTAAACATATTTAGAAACTCCACAGGCTAGAGCACATAATAGAGCAGTGTGGGGCAGTATAGCCACAGTGTGAAATCACATTATAACTTTGGTCGGCTGAGTCAGTGTGACTCTGAGTGCACCTATATGTGTGTGGAAGTACAGTGCATCCGGAAAGTATTCACTTTTCCCACATTTTGTTATGTTACAACCTTATTTAAGAACGGATTATTTGTTTTCCTCAAAATTCTTCACACAATACCCCATAATGACAAAGAGAATGTTTGAAGTTTTTGCCAATTTATTAAAAATAAAAAACACCTGTGGCAGCAATTACAGCTTCAAGTCTTTCTGAGTATGATGCTACAAGCTAGACACACCTATTTTGAGCAGTTTCTCCCATTCTTCTTTGCAGAACCTCTCAAACTTTATCAGGCTGGATGGGGAGCATCGATGCACAGCCATTCTCAGATCTCTCCAGAGATGTTCAATCAAGTTCAAGTCTTGGCTCTGGCTGGGCCACCCCAGAACATTTATAACTTTGTTATATTTGCAGTGTTATACGTTGTCCGACTGGAAGGTGAACCTTTGCTCCAGTCTGCGGTCCAGAGCGCTCTGGAGAAGATCAATCATGAAAACAAACAGATCATGACGAAAGCCTGGCATTGTAAGTGTTAAATCTAAATGAAACATCATCACATTCAGCAACTTAATGCTGTAGGATCTAGACCATGTAGCCTTTCCCACCCACCGTACTTTTGATCTCAGGTGAACTATTTTTGCCCCAACAGGCCTAACATCCCTTCTGCTCATCACTGTCATCAATGCACTAAACAAATATGAATACTGTGACTAAACTAGGAATTAGATGTCAGTCTACACAAACATTACAATTGGTGATATACTGAGTTCATAGAAAATAGAGCTGTCATTAAGAGCAGTTTGTAGTGCAAGAAACAGAAGCAAAAAAGCTTTAGTCACTAAATCATGTGCCGTGAGTAGAGCAAGTGTTCTGATCATCCCCATGTGCGTGACAAGTGGTTACCTACTTATGCAGACCTCAATAACATCACATGCTTATTACCACTGTACAAAGCCGCAAAGCAATCTGGTCACATCTCAGAGGCAGAAGATAAAAGTTAAAGTGAAATAAAGGATAAAGATTAAATGAGGTGAGAAAAAAAAGCAATGAAATGAAGAAAGAACCTGTTTTGTTCATTCATGATTTTAAATTTGCAACAGTAGCTTAAGAAATGTTGACAGCTTGAGAAATCTTCTACTTGAGGAAGATTTGATAATGCACTCTTTGTTTTATGATTTTTTTTTCTGAGAATACTGCAAGTACTTTTATACCCCGTCATTTAATATCTTCCTGACCATCACACCCCTCAACTGGAACAAAATAGGCATTCTTACTAGTGCTGGACAATAAAACGATAGCAATTCTTATCGTGATAAACTTGTCCTCGATGACAATAATAAGATGAGGGTATATATGGATTCTAAATTTCTTCCTCACTAGAGCAGAGACGAGGCATAGAGTAACTAATTACAAGCTAAGAGAGGATGGACCATGGAGAGAAACCCAAAAGCAGAAGAGAAGGTGAAAGTGAGCCCTTATATTTTATAAGTGTCCCAAAGACAGTCAGAAGTAGTTTGGATTTCTTAAA
>JAYDZG010000039.1:3948197-3958370 GCA_034509265.1 Microcambeva bendego
CGAGTGATCATGCCTTCTCGTTCATCTCTATATATATCCCTTTTTTTAAATAGGGCCAGAGAGGTATCCAGAGGCCCTGTTATAAGGTTCAGTGGAATATAGTCAGGAGGCCGGAGGTAATCGGTTTGATTAAATGCATTAATTTTGAAAGTTTTCACTTTTTTTGCTCCGCTGCCTTCTGGTGCTCTCTGTGTATGTTTCCCTCACCAGCGTTGGGTTTGCGGTGGCTGCGCTAACCCCGTCTCCTCCAGTGAAGCATCTCCCAGGGTCAGCAGACACCCCTGGTTCGACATGTCCGTCGTCCCAGTTTGACCTGCGGTTGGCACAGCGACTGAAGTTTATTTATTTAATCTGCATTTTTGTGTCCTGCTTCTCCACTCGTGATAATAGCTTTTGATTTAAAATATTCTTAACAGGTATTTATAAACAGTGTAACATAAAAAAAACATGAGAGTAACCACCCGTGGTAGCTCTGCTGAGGTACTGGACAAGTGACCAGTTGAATGAACTGAATCAAATGAAAATACATAGTGTTCAGTGAATCTTATTTTCCAGCCAGAAGGGGGATTAATATTATAAAAACATCCCGAAATCCCCATTTAAGACACAGCTTTGTTAAAAAATTACTCTTTACACTAAAAATAACTTTCCATTTGGCAGGTTTGGCAGGTGTCCCACTCTGCTTTACCCTACTGTCCCTATCACTAACTTTATCTGTATTACAGACCTGTAATGAGTCCAAAACCTTCTCTATGGTTACTATGTGCCTTAAGGACCTAACTGCCAGTCCAGCCAGTATTATCACATGTACTTCACCTCTCCCACATACAGATGCTTTTATCCGACATCAGGTGCCTCTGGAACAGCTTAATGTTTCTTCTGTCCTGTAAAAAATACATTCTTGGTTCTTTTTAATTTGTTTCTTTTGATTTAGGTATAGAGACAACACTTCTGAATGTCATCAGTTACACCATCTCTTACCTTTCTGACAGCACTATTTCTTATCTAATTGTGGCACCAATTCCTTTATTTGACAAAAAGTGGCATCAGGACAGAATGTATCACACGGACACGCTACACTTAAATTGGACAGTTCTTGTACATTTGGCTACTCTTTTGGATTATGGTCAAGTTTCCAGAATCTAATCTCTGGGATTATGCTTAAGACTTGGGTTGTGGTCTCAGCTGACACATGTTTGGTTAACCGGGTGGTCCTTTCACTGTACTTGGAAGTACAAATATGAGTTAACTCTTCTCAGATTGGTGTGCAGTGAACGAACACAAACAGGATCAAGATTGTGGAGATCCAGTGGTCTAATATACGTGCTTTAGCAAAGCCAGATGAAGAAAGCAGATGTGATGATGTGAATCATACTCTAGAGATTATGGTATAGTTAAAAAAGATGAAACCCACAGTAAAAGTGAAAGTATCTAATACCAGGTTGGTTTTCAAAGTTTTGGAATATTTGATAGTATGTTTGCCCAGGGCCAGAAGAACAATCCAGTCTGAACAAGAGATGTTTGTATAACAAATGGAAAAGTTTCATTTCACTAGTCAACATTTCATTAGCAGTTAAGCATATGCGCGAGCATTTTGTTGTTGAGGCGCTTCAAAAGAAGTTTATGAAAAATCACCACAACAGAAGCAGTCTTAAAACAGCCATAAAATGCTGTAGTCAAGCCACCACGACCCTCGTTTACTCTTTCTTGCCTGCTAAAGTGAGTAAAAGTAAAAACTGCACACAAATATCACAGCATAGAGCACAAACACAGACACACACATTCAGGACAGTTTTAATGCTGCGGATGGCCCACACTGCATGTGTTTGGAACTTTGAGAGGAAACAACAGTGAAACCCAACACAAATTACTCTGGCCCATCTCACAGTGAGGCAGCAGCGGTACCCACTGTGCCAGCATGCTGTCCTCTTCCCATTTCAGGACTGTAAAATGCACTGTAAAATGTAAAATACATTGTACTGTTGTAGAATGCAGCATATTTTATGGTTTTATTGAAACAAATGTGAAAGACACCGGCTCCATAAATATTTCTTTGGATCATTAAGTGCAAATTCGGCTAAATCACATCTGCAAAATGTTATTTATTTTTTGCACTGTAAGAAAGCATATCTATTAAATCTATAAAACACAATGACTGTAATGCAGTTCAGTCATTTGGACTCCAGAGCACTATAACTAATAATTTTAGAATTTAAAACAGATAACTATAGCTTAGGGGACGAATCTGGAAAGCAAAAAGAAAATGAGTGAAAAAGAGAATTAAAAGGTCTTGGCAAGTGACTTAAGTGCAGACCTTAATATCCACCACCCTCATTGTGTGTTTAATGAGTAATGCTGTTACCAGTTAAAGGTATATCATGACAACAAAGGTAAAATGTAAACATGTTTAAAACAGATATGCAGTTGTTAAACAGTGAACAGGTGTGATGATCGTTCTTTCATCTAAAGTGCAATTCCTGCAGGCACCTATTTATCTATATAAAAAATATACCTAAATAAAAGGAACAAAACCTGCATCCCTTTACCAGTGACCAACAAGGATATAACTTGTTCTGCCCCATGACATTTACTGTTGCTTATGATTCAGCTGAATTACTTGTACCTGCATATAAACTACAAACCTTATTTCCGCAAAACTTGGAAAACGATGTAAGGAATGACTTTTAGGGTTTTGGTTTTGGGCTTTTTGAAGTTTTTGAGGAAAAAAAACCTCCAGACTGTTTTCAGCAAAATTTACTAGTCACCATGTGTCATGATGCAGAAGCCTGTATCATAATTTTAGTTTACTGCTATTAAGGTAACGTATTTTCCTGTGAAGCCCATGATTATTGTCATGGCAACATCATATTGATCAGTGGTAAAGAAAAATGTGCGAAGCGGTTTCCTTTACATGTTAAAGGCTCTCGGTGAGAATCCAGTGCTGACCTGTGGAAACAGAAGCTTCACACAAGTCAGTGGAGGCGTGCACAGCTTCTTTTTTACTCAGTCAGTATGAACGTGGTGCCTATGGCCGACAAATAACAATGTGGAATTGGAAATAATTCAACACTTCTTGATTGAGGGTTTGGTGGGTATAAGACTGACTTTAAATGTATTGCATTGCATATCAATACAGATTTAATTTAAGTGTAAACTATTCTTACTAGCCAATCATTTAGCTGGCATGTTTTTGAAAGATAGAGGAGATACAATTTTACACATATTCAGAAGTTAGAGAACATGAATGGTAAATGTGATACTTACAACTGTGAACTTTTTGATTGCTGTTGATAAGTGAAATGTAAATCTGATATTTTATAGCATTAACATGTATGTTTGGATTTCATTCTTAAATGAAATGCTGTTTAACTCACCGGACGACTATCTATCTTTTCTATCAACAATGGAAACCACACAGTAATGTGTGTGTTGCAATGACAGTGATGGGTGAGTGTCTAATATTGCTTGTAAAAAGTATATTCCATTCTGCTTATTCTCACTGAGGCTGGCAGAACCCATTACACTTCATCCCATTTGCTTTCAGCTCTGTCTAGCGTCAGGTGCCCCATTGGAGTAATCAGTGCTGCTTTAAAACCTTTTCCCTTCCGCTATCTGTACTTCTAGAGAAACACAGGCGTGACGCCCCGTTTACGGCCGTCACTTTGCACGTATTCATGATCTGTCATTTGTTTGAGCTGTCTCCAAACTTTTTCCACTGAGCGGAAGCCAATGGCAGTTTTCCGTGAGACACTTTTTAACTGTGAGAACTAACGGCTTATGCTTTATTTCCAGCGACATGTTTTGACTATGATAGCCGTGGGAAACGTTACAAATGAAAGAAGCTGCACTGGTTACAGTCAGAGCAATCATGACATCCAAGTGCCCACTGTGTTCATAGGCTTAACACGACAATTAAAAATCAACTACACTTAATACAAATCAATGATTATTGACTAATAAATAATAATGACAAGTGTGTGAGCTGCTTGCTTCACATGATGACACATTTATCTTTATAGTTTGTCAGATCCACTGATTCATCTTGACCATATGTGCTACCCACTGCCTGGCCCAGTGTAATTAGCATGTTTCCTGTGTGCTATGGGGACACATATATAGATCAGAGTTTAATCGTTGTACACCAAAGCACTGTTACTTTAATTTCTGTTTTAGTTCCTGTGAATGGAAGAAATGCCGAGGGCTAGTGATTAATTAGAAACGACTTGGACTATGGGCCATTGCTTTAAGAGCTCAAAATGTGCAAAGCTTCAGTCTGACATGCATAGTGGCATGAATAAGTTCAAAACATCTGCTGTAATCAGTACTGTAGAGACAAATAGATCGACAAAGTAGAACCATTAGAGAACGTTAACATTACTATACCATGCTGAGTCAGGTTATGGTGTCCTTGTATTTACACAGTGATCATGATTTGTTTATTTCAACTTATGTGGAATGGTCATGCTGTGGGTCACCTCACAGTGAGAAAAGGCCTGGGTTTGCTTCCTTTGCCATGTTTTCTCTGTGTCAGTGAGGGTTTTTCTGGGTGCTCTGAAGTTACCGATAATTAGTAAAGATCAACGTGTTTCTAACATTTCGCCCAATGATTTAAAGTCATAGCAACCCAGACCGGGATAAAGTGGTGTTAAGCAGGCAATGGATTTAAATAACATGTTATAGCCTAATGCAACAGATTTAGCCTAGTCCCCTCAAAGCACAGTCCCCTCTTAACTCTGACTCATATTTTTAGTATTTGTACACGTACATACTAATTTTCAGCCGTCTATTATCTACCCTAGCCGTTTTAAACTACACAAACTCTGATTGTCGGTGTCATACAGAATTCTGTGGCCGTCGTTTTCTGGGACCATAGGGGTCACGATAATGCATGATGATGCATTTTTATTTAATACTAAAAAAGTCTAAAAAGAGTCATTAGGAAGCCATGATTCTTAACTTCCATGTAATTGCCTTACAGTCTTTTAACAAAATAAACTAACTCTTAATAAACCAAACACCTAATAGAAGCCTTTGTCTTTTAAAACTGATGTTCCAGTCTTTGCATTCAATGTATTTAGCGAAAACTTTTGTCCAAAGCAATCTCCACATCTACGCTGTGACTCTCCGTGTGATTACATACAACCCAAGCACTTCAGAGTGGAGAGCCTTGCAGTGGTAGGACTTGAACTAGGGAACTTCTAATTACTAGTTCAGTAACATAACCACTGAGCTTCATGTGCACCTGCTTAAGTACCGTCAGATTTTTAAAACAAGCCTAAATTGCACACCAAGGAACAAGCTTCCCGACGCCTGTTTTGTACTGTAGTAAAATGACGTGAGTCACAGTTTGATAACTGATCATGTTGGAAGCAGTCCACTTTTATTTGACAAATAAAAATTCACGACACATTCCTGTAACACAATTACATGCACTGTGCTAAATTAACTAACAACATATAAAATATTCTAACATTTTATACATCAGTTTTACACCAGTTTTCCATGCCGGGTGTCACTAATTACCATCCAACTCCCTTAAAGTCTTATAACTAGGCCACTAACATGACTGCATAGAAAGTTGATTAGATAATGACAAAATTCTGAGATCACAGTTAAAACTCAAGGCTCAATTGTAATTCTGACATCGTTACTCACTTTGTAAACTGTCTGCCCTTTTAGATAAGAAAAATGTGTTCTATCTAGATATGTGTGATCCAAGTTCGATTTGCTGTGGATTTCTGACTGGTGTGGGACGCTGTAACGATGGCAGATGTAACAACTTAACCTCTCTGACCTTAGCCGTGCCGTCTGTGCAAATAAAACAACAACATCCTGCTTTGCAGCCCCTCTCCGCACCCCGATCATACCAGCCGAGTGACAGCTAGCCTCCCTCGCTCGCGTTACACGGCAGCCTAAGAAACTCCTATAAAGGAGGTATGCAGAGAGCCGACAGTCTTGTTTTCGCTGAGAAAATAAGTCTTCAGCGTTCACTCTGACCAAACAGCCGAGCGTCCTACACTAATAAAGATCGATGTTAAAAACTGAACAGTGATTTCATCAGTTTAACAAGAAAATACATTTAAACCGAATCGTAATAGCTATTGAAAATTACTTTTAGTATATTGACAAGACAAAGTAAACAATCTTTCCCGCACATAACTAACATTTTGGATCTGGACTGGCCGTGATTTATGTTGGATGACTGCAGAAAAAACTCTCAGTACACTATATCACAGCTGCCGTCTGTTGGAACGAGGCAGTCCAGCATGTGCATTCATTACTACTAAAGTCTGCCCTCTCATACTCTTACTCATACTTATGTTATTTACATACAAATCTCCACCTAAGTGTGAAAAAGCTGTGAACACAGGAGGAAAATCCTCTTTAAACGAACTGATCCGACGGATGGTGTGACACAACACTAAATTTACTAGCATTTTTCTCCAGTGGAGAAGCAATACAGCCAGAATCCCCATTAATTCATGTTTATCGTTTCTTATAACTGTCATGGTGCACACTGCTGAGGCACATTTGCACCAAAGAGGTAGAAAAAAGATGCTTTTGTAATATTTTCCTGTAAAATGCCTGACATGATCCTGAAAACATGAGTCACAGTGTTTATTTCTGGATAGACCAAACAACAAAATGTGTTTAACATACTTGCAGACATATACTTACCACTTTACAGTAACTAAACTTCACTGATATGACCCAGACTGTGTTTTTTTTAAGTTGGATCAATCTCAGCATTGTAGTGGCACTGACACTTCTGTGTTGTTCTGATGTATGAGGTGCAGCAGTGCTTTACCCCATTTGCTGACAATATATTCGCCTCCACATCCATCTCACTGGAATCCTGTCCCTAGCTCTGCCTGTGTCTGGTCGGATTGACAATCGTGTTTAAAAATTCCAACAACACTGCTGCACCTGCTACACTTATAAAGCGCCTGTTTGCTGATGCTGACTGACGCAGTCACTCTGATCCTAACGCCAAGTATAACTAGAAGAATGAATTTACAGCATTAATACGCATGTGTGAAAACTACACAATCAACAAGTGAGATCTGAATAAGAGGCATGAATTCTAAACATGCAGAAAATGCAACAGGTGCGTAGGAATAAAGAACATGGCTTGCACTCACACGAAGGCGTGGTAGATGAAGGCCCATGCTCGGGGTCTTTCCAGCACGTTGTACAGGTAGTTTTGCAGTTTGCGGTAGCGCGCGTTCCTGCGGCCACTCTGCGCTCCGTACGCCAGCGGTTTACCGAGCAGACTGAGCCGAGCCCCGCGCACTCTGCTCCCTCCCTCCACGCTGCTTATCGCCTTGTGGCAGCTCTCCACATCCTTCAGATCGTAGTTCTCGTTCCGGCGACCCGGGGAGGTTTTCATCCAGAGGCCAGAAGTGCTCTCATCGGCGCCGTGATCGCGCGGCATTGCATCGCCGGCGCGGGCTGGACACGCGCGCAACGCACCGGTAAAGCGCGCATAAACTGTAAACCTCTCCGGAGGAAGCGGAAACAGAGTGATGCTCACAATACCAAGTGTTCAGATTGCAACCAACTGCGGTACTCGTCAATGAAGATCACCAAGTACACCTGCTAAAGCTCATCCACGCAGTTTTCTACAGTCAGTTTAGACAAAGTGGACACTTGGAAATTGCGCTTCTGGAGAAGTGTCACCATGTCAGGGGTAGAAATTTGGCGAGGGGAGGGCATCGCCCGACATAAACGTAAGCTTCTTCTTCCCCTCCCTCTGTCCGAGAGTGTCAAAGATACTCTGTTGTACATCAACACCCTGCGCAAGGGTAAGAAATGTTACGCCTTTTTGCGGTTGTATTGTGCGCACACGCACTGTTCCCGGACCAGCCTGTAAACCGCTATATTAAAGAGGTACGGAGACTTTAACTAGTTATAAACTTTGACGAAAATTCCAAAGTATTTGTATACTACGTTTACATGGATATTCACCTAGTGTTCCTAAACATTATGTTTATCTGCCATACAAAATGAAGCACTTCTGTCATGCGTTTAACCTGTTTAGAGTCCAATTATATTCTAATCACGCCGTTCATACAACCACAAATACTGGTAAGAGTTTGTGAATGTAGTTTGCATCTAGACTTTTCCCCACAGAGAGTTATTAAACAAACATTATTCCGTGTATTGCACCAAGTCCAGCTTGCATTACTGTTATATCATTTTAACAGCCACGATGCTGGAACCTTAAAGTAAGATTAAGAAATCTGAACTAAAGCTGCCTCATGTCTTGCTGTTCTGTACTGTGCGTCATCCACTGTGCGTTGATTGCGTTCTTCTGGTCAAGGTCGCATCTTGACAATTACTTAACAATATGTTCCTCTAACCAAAGACGCTGTTTTGACACGCGTTTGAACTGTAACTAAAACTTTTCTCTCCTGAGAGCTCCGTAGCTCTGAATGTCCATTCACAGCAACTGTGAACAGACAGCGAGGTGCACCAGCAGTTATTTATACTAAAGGCTGACGATTTAAACTCTTGTCAATCGCAGTAAACCAAAAATATTCGAAATGCAGGTCGAAAATTTTAAATAAAGCCAAGTCGTTGCACTTGCCTAGCTTATTAGGCAAATTTGAGTGGTCGTTATGGATATACAACAAACACTTACAGGTTAGCTAGCTCGAATCAGTAGCCGGCTAATTTACACACTTGTTGAAGCTGAAGTTTCTCGCTCAGTTATATTCTAGACTTCCTTTTTTTCGAAAACCACAATAGAATGAGGCGCGTCCGGATATGAAAATATTAAAGTTTAGATGTGTTAGGTTGAATGAAATGTGAAGAACAGCTTGCGTTTTACAACCGACGTCTGTCAACGCTGTAACTGAGAAACGACGGCGAGTCCTCGCGCTCTCAATTCCTGCACGCGGCTGCGCTGCTCACGCGGAGAGAGAGAGATGCTGTCACACCAACCACGTGATCCACACTGTAAAGTACAGTAGAAATGCACACGCAGAATGCACTTGGTTTTAAGTGCTTATTCGCTTATTTATTCATTTTTAATTACCGGCGTATCAAGGTCAATTGTTGCATTGGTATTTAGAACTTAGAGAAAGGTGCAGCACGGTGGCTAAGTGGGTAGCACCATCGAGAAGGTCCTTAGTTCGATCCCCAGAGGAGCGCTCTGGATATTCACATGGTCTCCACGTGTTTGCGTGGATCAGTTCAAAAACATGGGCTAATTGAAACTTTTGTAAAGAATGACTTCTGTCATGAATGTAACCGACATGCAAAACTTAAAAAAAAATCAAATACCCAAACACACTTCCAGAAAGAGGTAGCACTATCACCACACAGCAAGAAGGCCTTGGGTTCGATCCCCAGGTTTGGCAATCCGGATCCTTTCAGTCCAAAGACATGCAAGTGAGGTAAATTGATTTTATATAAATGATAAATATATGCGTTTGATATGAACTTATGTAATGATAAAACTTGTGTAATTAATAACTACAGTGTCAGGGATGAATGTAACCAAAACACTTCACTTGTAAACAAACTTACCACCTGCTAGTCATAAATCCTAACGAAAAAAGTAACAAAACTAAATGTTTATTTAATTAGTTATTTCAAAGGAAGTTATAGAATACCTTACTGAGAGCAACGGGCAGAACAAAGCAGAGCATAAGTATTTGATTCTAAGGTGCATTGTATCTCCCCAAGAAAGCATTTTATGAATCATGTTAAAGGCTATATTCCTACCACCCTTACATTAAACTAAGAAGTTGCTGATTTCACATTTTTAAATCAAGTACTGATTTTCTGGTCCAGTAGTGAAGTAACAATTGGAACCATTCTGCACATTTTGTCTTTTTAAAGAAAGTGAGAGTGTATTAAACCGTTATTTTTCAGTTTTTACATTTATTAGCCGTTTTTACACTGTGCTTACGTTTATGCTAGGATGTGATAGTTTCTCATTACACAAGCTTTATCATTCACAAGATGACATTGAACAAAGTCATGGACTATTTAGTATTTCCAATTTACCTCATTTGCATGTCTTTGGACTGTGGGAGGAAACCAGAACACCAAGAGGAAACCAACACAGGCAAGAGGAGAACATACAAACTCCACACAGAAAGGACCTTGGTCGGCCCACCTAGTGATCAAATTCAGGACCTGTAAAGCGACAGTGCTATCCAC
>JAYDZG010000039.1:3976118-3989644 GCA_034509265.1 Microcambeva bendego
CCCTATTATTATTATTATTATTATTATTATTAATAATAATAATAATAATAATAATAATATGCTGTCAAATTGACAGAGTTTCTCCAGAACCCAAGAAGATCCAGTCTTTTGTTGGGTCCTCATTGTTCTTAATAGCTCATTTACTGTTTCTCTAATTCTGTCCACCTATTTTGTTGCTGGCCATCCTCTCTCTCTGTTTCTCGGTCAAGTGTAACTGCCACATCCAACAAACTGGTTCTTCTTCTGATGTGTTCCAAACAACAACGATTCAGTTTGGCTTTGAGATCCTACTATTTAAGATTCTCAGTGTTTCGAGTTTTTGCACCCAGGATGAGAACCACCCTAGGTACTAGGATTCATAAATCAGTGCATTGTAGTGTCGGTCCAAGCCCAGATAAATAGGAGGGTGTAAAAACCATTCCAAATCAATAATGCAGACCACAATCCACTGTGTTAAACCCTAACAGGGGCATCTGAAAGTATTCACAATGTTTTGTGTTTTTATAACAAACCTTTTAAGCATAAGTGAACCAAGGTTTTTCATTCTATGTAAATAAATCCAGTGGATAAAGTTATTAAATCGTTAATCATTTCTTCTGGCATCCAGTAAATAATGCAAGATGCTTTCTAAAATAGCAGCCTGAACCTAATTTTAAAAAGTTTCCTATGAACAGCCCAACAAATTTCTTTCATACATTATGGATATATCTGCTGTCTACTGCTTTGGTATGCAAGTCCAGGTTAAGCATTAGAATGTAGAATGAATCAGTTTTAAAATTAAATGCAGATGTGTTAATAGATAGACTGTTACTGACCTTACAGCAGTAAAACATTACTACAATATCAGAACTCAAACTGTGTATCTCACAACTTTTAAACTAGTCCTAATTATTATACATTGTTAGATTTGTGAATAGGATGAAATGGTGGTTAAGTGGGTAGCACTGTCACCTCACAGAAAGAAGGTCCTGGGTTTGACCTCCTTCTGAGCCGGTCCAGGTCCAGTTTGGTGGAGTTTGCGTTTTCTCCCCGTTCTCCCTATATCTGTGTGGGTTTCCTCTGGGAGGAACCAGTGCATTATAGTGCCTTTCTCAAGCCCGGATAAATAGGAAGGGCAGTGACAGAAAAGGCATTCGGCATAAAAATGATGGCAATTCAATAAAAGCCGAAAATCAGCCAAAAGAAAAAAAAATGCAACATACTTAATACAGTTTCTCAAGACCCCACAGAGTATTTTAAGGTGACTTAAGATGATTTTACTATACAGATTGTGTAGCAAGTTTTCTGTTAATCCTAACCTAATCAGTGATCCCCTATTAGAAGTGATTTTCTAAAAGATTCTTTACTTGTTTCTCTGCCGAATACACATAGGGAGGCTTTAGAGAACAGAAGAGTTATAAAACCTCAACTGCTTTGTCTGATTTATAATATCATAGGCTTTTAAGATTCAGTCCAAGTACCTGCCATCTTTTTTTAATTTTCTTTTCTAAAATCCATTTATTAAACCATAAATAGAGTTTAAAATGTGGTCCAGTCAGACATCAGATTCAGCTTCAAAGGCATTTTTCTGAATTACATCCAGGGTTAGGTTCTAGCTGACAGAGGTCAATCCTGCTACTGTTAACAGCTCTAGTTCTAACAAACTGTTAACTTCAATGATGTGAAATATTGGTATGTTGCGTCATGGCACCAAACTATTATGCTCACCGTGTCTACTTCTATCTGTGTGCTTGTGTTTTTTGATACACACAGGTTTTACAAAACATTTTTTAAACATCCATTCATTTAGAATTAAAAAAATATATATTACTCTATAATCACCTTCTTTTGTGATGCATTTTTCAGCCATTTTAATGCCAGCTGGAAACATTTATTTTGGTTGATCTGTATCAACTGGTGCACAAATGCTTTTGCATCATCACATGAAATAATTCTTTTTCTTAAAGCTTTGAGCATCCAAAAAGGTGGAAATCAAATGGTAAATAAATGACATGAGCAGGATCCAACTATAACATTAAAGTGTGGCCACTTAAAAAATCTCTCATATAAGCAATTTCCACCAGTTAAGCCAGATGTAAAGAGTTACTTCCAGATGAAAAAGGATGTCAAAATATTACACCATCACATTTTTTTTTCACAGGCTAGCACTTCTCCGACAAACATGAAGCTGCCAGTCACTTGTATTCTAGGACCATTTGGGGATTATTTCAAAGAACCCTTATGTGTACAGAGGATCAAACAATGTCACCTGTACTCCTTCTGTACCTAAACCAACCACACAAGAGGAATATCTGTTGCAAATAAGAGATCAACATCAGTGTTATACTGTAACTGTGTACGGGTGATGGGCTGGGTGAGAGCCCCACCTGTTTGGCTGAGCTGAGAAGTGCTCCGGCTACGTCGTGAGGGAATTCCGACGATTGCCACCACACGAGCACTGAGACTGGAGCGCCTCTTCTTTCCTCCCGTCCCCAGCGTCCCCAGAGCTGTGTCTGACTGACTACCGTCTGTGCGTTCCAGAGAGAAGATCTCACCACTCACGCTCGTGCTCTTCAACATGCTCTGGCTAGATTGGCGAACATGACGGCTAAGGCAGAGAGAAAGCAATAAATGAAGCAATTGTCTAGCAAAGTTTCAGTTATTTTATTATTATATAGGACCTGGCTGGACAGTAGCTTAAGTTTGAACTAATCTGATTTTATCTTATTGTGACAATCAGGGTGAAAGAGGGAATGTCATTTATTCATCGTCATCAGAGTTGCTTTTGGGGCAGAGCTCACTGCTCATTGAGAAGCATTAGACACCAAAATTATAGGAAATTAAAAATAAAATAGCAAAAGGATTGTAATTTTAATGCAGAATTGATATCTGTAAAGTGTATCAGATCATTAATTATTATTTAAAGCAAAAAAATTAAACCTTACAACTACAGGACCAAAGACTGACCAGGTACTACAATCTTTAGTACTTAGCCAAAAGTCCTAAATGATTAATTTCAGGACTGCAGGGTCTTGTTAAGACACTTGCAGCAAACAAAAGGAAAAAATCTAACTAGTAAAACGTCTACCTAAAACTTTACAATTAATAGCTCATACTGGGCAGTAAACACTGTACCAAGTGTTTTTGAGGGTCATCTGATGGCATGTCAACAGTAATTAAATAAATTCAATTAATAAACGATAAGAAACCCTTCTACAGCTCAGATGTGGCCCTCTTACCTAAAACGACCCCTGGGCTGCTCTGATTGGATGGACATGTAGCTGGTGCTACTGATCCGTGAGGCACTGCTGGCACGAGAGATGGCTGACACGTCGCTGACATCACTGTCCGAGGACTTATGAGATACGTTATCACAGCTCCGCCGCTGCTCTTTATAAAGCTGTGGCAAAAAAAATTGAAAATGAGTGAAACAAACATTAAATTTAAAAACAGATATATTGCAAAATAAGTCTCAGGAGATTTTACCTCTCGTTTGTGTTTCAGTGATCTTTCTGAGTCCTGGCTTGCACTGGAGGGAGCCGGGGCCCTGAAAGTGTGCACCTTCATCTGCCGTGTTTTCTCCTCTGAGGCAAGGGCTGTTATAAAAACCATGAACATAACATTAATTAATGTTAATAAGGCTTTAATCAGCATTTCTATCGATCATTCTATCATTGGTTTGGCAACTGAGGACACATTTTTATGCGAGTGGAAGTTCTTCCCTGAAAACATATACATATTTTTTATATTCCACAGCCCCTGTGCATGACAATGTCTTAATGGTTTCTTGCCTTGCCCTACGCATTATTATCCAAAGCAGATGGTGTATGCATGAAATTAGTGGTAATCTTGCAATAAGAAATACAGTGGAAAAATAATAGTAGTTTCCCCACTACCCGTAATTAAGTGTAAGTAATAATTTAATTTTCCAAAGTTACATACTATAAAGGGCCAGCAGATACCTAAGAATAAGAATTAACTTGGAGTTGCCCCCAGTCACTTTGTAGCTACAGCACCCTTTAATTTTTTGGCAAGGATTTTAAATTTGTGCCCATCTGGGGACTAAACTCTGACCTGTATATAAGAGCCACAGATTTGAAAGCATACAGTATCATTCACCGAACTGCTGAATACCAACAGATGTGGCATTACAAGACAGAAAGCTTTGGATTGAGCATTACCTTGTTCTACGCTGCTGCTTTTGGCGGGAACTTGGGGCAACTGTCGGCCCCTCCGTGCCGATGAGGAAGTCCCTGCCGATGAAGAGTATGCAGAGCTTGAATGAGGATGCGCCCTGATAAAAAGAGAGGAAGGGAAAAGAAGGAGAATCTATTTTTTAGACAACTGCCAAACTGGTAAAGCTTTAACATGCTGAGTTAGAATTAAAAGTTGTTCGTGTCAGCCAAGTCCAAATTGTTGTACATTTTTGCTATCATCTGACTCCAGGGTGGAATTGAGCACATTAATATGGAGAGAAAAGGGTGTTAAAGACAGACCACAGTAAAGAACCAGAAAAGATAAGTCCATCAATGTGTAGCAACTAGTCAAGGTTTTTAAAAATGAAATGGGTTTCAGTGCAGAAACAGTAACCCTACAGTAGTAGGTCAAATAAAACAGCGGGGGAAATAACAAACCTACTAGTCATGGATCATTTAAGTTTAAATATATGTATATTTTACAATTATGTCTGACTTAAAGCGGCGTTTTCACTGGACCTGTTGAGCAAAGCTCCACCCATCATCATCTTTTCGCAGATACCGGCATTCATCTAGCAGCCTTTAGAACAGAAGCAGGCTGTATTTTGTGGACCAAAGTGCAACATGCAGGAAAGTACACACAAAATAAATGGAAACATTCGGAGCAATATGATATTAAAAATCTCTATCCAAGAGGTTAAACTGTAAATAAACTCATCAGGGTAAAGCAGGTTTTCTTGTAGAAATGTAGAACATGAAAAGATGTTTGTGTTCAAAACCACAAAACCCGTGCAAGTTTGACAATATAAAAACATGAGAAGGAGTTAAAGCAAAATGACTAGCCACAGTAGACAAACAACAAACATAAATAGAAGAAAATCAGCCTCTCACATATCATTAGTGTGCATTTACAAATATGAAGTCACTGCTGTAGAATGAAATTATTTGTTATAGCATATCTGCTTACCACTCACTGTCAGATATTTTTCTGCCAGGTCTATGACAGTTAGGCTTGTCCAGAGTTCTTGGCTGCCTATGATATATAAATGATTACAGCAAAACAAAAAAGATGAGTGCAAAACACTAAGCAGATGAGAAAGGTGAATGTTAAATAATATAGTGACTGAATCTAGTGGACATGATGAGTGAACATAATTCGGATTTATTCTCCACTGTATGACTTTAATACCTCTGTAACCCAGGTCTTGCACTGAGGTGGTTTACTGTGTCCTGAGTGGGATAAACTGGCTCCGAAATCCAGCTGTGTGAGTGAGTAAGAGACATGTGGATGATGGTGAGAGAAAAGGACGGAGACACAAACTCAACAAAAACAACAGACATAAAGACAAGATGCTAGCTGCAGATGATCAGATGCTGAAACTTGTTTATGGTCATTCTTGAAATGAGTCCACACAACACAAAGTGCACATATAAGGGATTTAGTATGACAACAAGCAAACTATGAGTATTTTAAACTGTACGAACCTATACAGACAACTAAACAAAGAAATGCACATCCTTTGTATAGTTTTACATTTTACTCCTAAGGTTTTAAAACTGACCTTTTTTAAATGTTTGGTCATATGGAACTTAGACACTTTCAAATAGGCTCTGATTCTTAATTTACACAATTTAGTGTGCTTGCCTAGTACCTACTCTGCAGAAGAAAAATATAACTTCATTTCAAGTAAAATCAAGAAACGTTTAAAATAATCACATTTAATAATAAAATGAATCCAGGGTCACCAGCATTGTAAGTTGTGTTATGTTCCCTACACATAATATGGTGATTATGGTGCATTTCTAAAGATAAAAATAACAATAAATGTGGTTTAAATTTAATTTTTCCAATCTAATCCAGCAGATTACGTAGCAGATACAATAAATGACTATAAACTACATTAGAAATAATTACGCAGAATGATTCAAATCCAAATAATTCACAAGTAAGCTGCTATGTGTAAATGTACTGTAAAACATTAAACAACAGCCTGAAAGGCAGGGAGTTACAAAATCCAGTAAATGTACAGTCAGTGCCCAGCAAACTTTGACATCTGTGGTATAATCTTCATAGCATAAACAACAATTGTATTAAAACAAAGATAAATGTAAGCAAGCAGCAATAATATAATTGAAAAGCAGGAAAGGCAAGATCGAAAAAGATTCAAACAAGAAGAAAGCTAATGCGCAGACTAAAAGAATCAGAATCCTACAAAACAAATCATACTCATAATCTACAGCACTAACAACAAAGCCAGCATTGGGGTCTGGGGTCTAAGTAAATTAAAGAGCCACAGGCTACACAGAAACCAGAAAAGATCAACAATACAAACGTAAGTAAAGCAGAGAATTAACCAGAAGGCACATGAAGAAAGAGTGTAGCTGAGCCCTAAGGCAGAGGAGGTTAGGACAGGAGAGGACAGAAGTTAGGGTTAGCGGAGGCATCAGGGGACAGGGTCGGTACCTGTCATCCTCAGGGGAGGCGTGTTGGATTAGGATCCTGGGGCTGGTGGGTCTGATGCGGGGGAGAGACCTCGTGCTCCTGAGAAAGTGAGGGTGCAACACACCCCAAGAGATTGGAGGTGAAAAATGTGAAAAAAACAGGGCAAGTCAGGACAGAGACATGGAGTCTGTTATCTTACATTTATGATGCGGTTTGCAAGCACTCAAGACGTCTTTGTTCCTACACACTACATCCTACACACAACAAAACAACCTCGAAAAGGTTTCACAGAAGTACAGGATCTAATAACAAATGCATGGAGATTCTAATCTATGATGTGACATGTTTAAAGAAGTGGTAAAGATGAGTAAAAAAAGTAAAGATGAGTTTTACAGTAAATAAAAATGATGAAAAACAAAACAGAAAAACTTAAAATAAGTCTTGTGAGTACCTTTCTCGATCAGGAGAATTGGAATTTGAACCTGGTCTCAGACAGTTGGTACTAGCACTTCTAACCCTGTCAAGTGGGGGTTGCAGATCACTAGGGTCACAAAATGCCATCCAACGAAGAGAGGGAAAAAAAGACAAAAAGATGAAAAAGCACAAGCAAATAATATTAGATAAAAATTGCTTTACTCATTACAACAAAAATAATGGAATGGCACAATGCATACAGTCACAGCCATTGATATAACTGGTTATTTATGATTAAACTCCCTTTATATGTGCTCACAGAGTAATTATGTACATGTATGATGTATGTGATACAAAACACTGAATTTGTAGAAAAAGTGAAAACCTTTTAATAAATAAGCCACATGTATCACTATTATTATCTCTCCTAAAATTATCAAACACAACCATTTCCACCACTTCCTAAATTTATTTTGTGTATGGATTTGTACATATGGTTTTGGATCTAAGCATGGAACTGTTTATTTTTTTCTCCTGGTAGGTATTTCATGATACTAAACCAGGTTGCTAAGGTCTTTGGAATAAAAACTACACTAAAAGCTCTATTTTGATCTTATCTGATCCTAAGACCTGTTTCCAGTCATCTGAGATTGTGCTTTAATAGAAAGCTTAAGACTCTGACCTTTTGTATAAAGGAATACAATAATCAATTTCCCAAAATGTCCTCAAGGGTTTGTCAATGCCACCAAATACTAAGACATTCTAAATTTGGTTTGTGGTTAGTTTTTTCTTTTGTAATGGGAAACATTGCATTGTTTGGGAAAATGCTAAATGGATGGATATTCTTTGGCCACCTCAGACTTTTGGTCCTCCTCTTAATTTCTTATAATTCAAGTTTAAGATTAAGATTTAGGTGTCTTTGAACACAACTATATTAAGACTAAACCTTAGTCATTAAAATACTGTACTGTACCATTTTTGTTCATATCTGAATCCTTAATCATTAAGTTTAATAAGGCAACTGTGTGTAAAGTCAATTTTTGGTCTTTAATGGTAATACATTTCTTACTTATGTTTAGAATAACATTTTGAATGGGTATGTGCTATTTTATTTGTTGCCTGCAAAATTACCACAGTTGTGGAAATGAAAATGATAGCACATGTAATAAAATAAGAAAATAAACAAAATACATGCATTTCTTTAGAACCAGTTCCAGTCAGATAGTTGCCCATTTCTATGCAGGGATGTGTACATTGCAATAAGTCACACTGATTTAAATAAATCCGGCATAATAAAACTTAAATGATGGTTATTTGAAAGTTGAGTAAATGTTTGCTTTTTAGAGACTGCTGGCATTGTCTCTGGGCAGTGGGCCATCAAAAAGTGGAAAGTTCCACGAGTCATGCTCTTAGTCAGTGAGCTACTGGATAGTACATAAGTGACTGAAGAGGATGATTCATGATATAAAGAAACAGCACAACAGCATTTACACTACAACCATACATTTTAACTACGCACTTCAAGTGCCGGCAAATTAGAAACACTCCAGTCCGAACGATTTACTATGGGAAGAAGATGTTATTCCATCACACCAGACTGTACACACACATGTAACAAAGTGATGTTAATAACCAATAGTCTATTTAAAAATCCAGTCCTGGCCCAGCGGTTTACCTTTGGAAGTGCAGGCACTCAGCGCTCCTACCCCACACTGATCTTTGTGTCAAGATGGCCTCACTGCAATTAGCATTGACATGGGTAATACATGAGGTCAAGAAACAACAAGCAAAATGATCAACAAGCAAACAAAAAGTGGGCCTGGCTATAACAGAACTCACAGCTGTGTCCTACACCAGAGAAACTGAAATTCACAAAACAAAGTTTTAAGGAGCCAAAATAGATAAAGGAAACTAACGGTACATCGTGATCAATAGTGGAATCACAAACTATAGACAATGGCCTGAATCCTCGGGGGAAAAAACACTTCATATAAATACAGACACGGACCACTATGCAACTTTCAGGATGCTAAACCTTGTAGCTAAACCTGGACCTTAAAACATATGTTAAATATCATAAATTATTTAAATAATTTATATTCATATTCAGAAACGCTGGAACCATGGGGTTTGAAAGCCCTCCTCAACATCTGTATTAGGGTACACATAAAAAGTACTATAAAATATATTAAATACATACATATATACAAAATATATATTTTGATCAATTTAGGCAACAGGTTAACTAAGCGTTACCCATAACTATTTAATATAAATTATAAGTTATTTATTAAGCAATCCTTAAGCTATACTGCAGGGGGTGACATTACATGTTTTGTGTGTAACTGAAATTGCTATTCTTACACTAATCAAAATCAAAATGGTTATGATGAATTGTTACAATAAAGCTACAGCCTCACGTTTAATCTAATAATTATTTATGATTCTAATATGGGTCCCATGTGAATGTAAAACTGTGAATGTCCCATGTGTATTTTTTAAAGCATATGTTCAGCATGAACGTGTTCATGTTTGCAAATTTGGTTTTACAAATACTGACTATTAATACGTTAGGATAACATGGGTGTCACACAGATCAGTATTCTTAGGAACTGGGCTTGCCTCCAGGAAGGGTGCAGAGTGAGATGTGTTTGTGTGTATTGTGAATTTTGGAGTGAACCCAGTCAGGACAAAAAGGTAATTATTAAAGCTGAGTAAATGAATACACGCCCTTCTCATTTGTTTTAGCTTAGGGGCTTATGAAAAATATAGATGTAATTAATATTATAAAAAGTTATGATTTATATCAGCTGCTTTGTTGCACAATAAGTGGTAAATATTAAAAAATTAGGAACTGGGACTGAAGATCATGTATAAGATCAGGCATCACCACTTGTTTACCTGTCATCAACATATTCTCTCTCCTGGACACGACCCCGTTCATGGAAGCGGGTGGGAGAACGAGACCTGCGGCTGTGCTGCGCCTCATCCAGACTCCTGAGAGAGACAGAGTGATGAAGTTTTTATTTTGTACTTCTAGTTTAGCATGTACATATTGATAGTGTCACTTCTCCCACGTTTATCTGGTTACAACTTTCATAAAGGAGCGAGTCCTACCTCTGCATGGGGATGTTGGGAGGTCGTGACCTGGCCCTGCTCTCCTCCTCTCTGTGAGGTGATACCGATCGAGAGCGATGATGTGTCGACCTCTGCTGCTCAGGAACCTCCAGTGAAGACCGTTCTCTCTCTCTTTCTCTCTCTCTACCCCTTTCATGCTCTTTTTCTCTCTGTCGACTCTCTGCGGCTATTAACCATCCAACAATGAACAAATTATTCCGTTTTGCAAGGATAGGTACTGTGTATAAAAGTAAAATTTAAGAAAGAGACGTATAGAGATTTCAGACGAACATGCAAAGATAAGAAGATTCAACAGCACCCTCATCTGTTCACTGTACAGTGATGTATTAAATTTATTATTCGGTTATCATATGAAATGAATAAGCAAATGAGAAAGTTCAATAATTTTAGTTTACACTAAATGGCCAAACGTTTTTGAACCTGTCCATAAGCTTGCTGGCCATCCCATTTCATAAAGAAATGTAAAATAGAGAGACCTTTTTGTGATATTTTCTTGTCTTTATAAAACTTCGTGCACAGAGGTACAGTAATGCTGGATCAATAATTGTATTAACTTAGCAATTTAAAAGGCACATGAACACATGAACAAAATAAAGGTGTTCAAATACTTTTGACAATATAGTGGTAAATCAAATATGATTTGATTGTGACATTAAGTTGCATTTTAATTCCACATTTTGAATATGCAGTAATAAGATTTTAACTTTTAATGACCTCGGTTTGTCTAAAATGTTACTACTACATGTTAAAAATTAAATCTCAGATTTTTAAACAGTGTTATGTATTATATTTTAATATCAATTTACATAAATAAAATATATTAATCAATTAAGGCTTGAAATCTCTGGTTTGTAGAGTTTACTATTAATTTGTATTTACCTAGATTTATCTTTGAAATATTATCTTTTAATATTTAAAATGAAACTGGCCAGAAAATAGCATGTTCCATGGTCATGAGCCAAACCCTGATTGATATTGCAGTGTGTAGATTTGCAGAAACAAGTTGATGTGGTGCTTTTTGACACTCAGATATCAAGACCCGACCACAAGCACGGTACCATGTGTTTCACAGCATGCATAGACAAAGAAAAATAAACACATAACACAGAGCACACATCCTGCACTTTTAAATATGTTCCCATGGACTGTGCACACTGTGCATGGTCTAAACTACTTTCCTAAAAAGAAAAGCACTGGAGACGCAACACTGTCCATGGAGACCAAAAGTAATGTTCCAATTTAAAATTGCATAAAACAATGATTACTTTTCCAGTGCAGTTACCACATAGGTGCACTTGGTTCGTGTTGAATTATTAATTGTAACCCATCTACGGCTGTACACAATTTATTAGTGCACTCACTTTATCTATCAGACTCATAATCTTAATGCTATCTATGGTGGGACCTATGCTGCAGACGACCTCTTCCAAACAAAGTTTCCAGAATTCTGTGTACAGTTTTAATAAAAACATGTTCACAAACAACAGCTGGATAGCTAGCAGATCAGATTGTCTTGATTTAACGGTCTATACTATAAAAATATGTCTGATTAAAGTTGTTACTTAATTTGTATGAGAAAAGGGAGTTTTTAAGGCACCCAAGAGAGTAGCTGACAAGTAGCTGAAGCTGATAATACACCGTGTGTTAAAGAATTTGTTAATGAATCTATGAATCAATATATGGTATACTGCATATTAACATAAAGTTTCCACATATTGTTAGCTTTGTAGGATAAGGCTTTGTTAAGCAGCCACTGTTTAGCTCCCGAGAAAGGGCCTTAAGTCCATTATACTGTACACAGGTACACATATAAATGACAAATAAGTATTTAATCATATTGTAAGTGAGCCAAATATGCTGGCAACTGGGTGGAATTCACTGTGTATTAGCATTTCACAGTATGTATTTCAGACTGAAATTTGACTTGCTAAATACATTATAAGGCCTGCCATTGGGGCCACTGTCGCCAGTCAACCAGCAGATCCTTTTAGTCAAAGTAAAAAGCTTGCTGCTGACTCAGTGCTTTTCTCTTTCTGTACTCTACTGCACAAATCACATTATTAGTGTAGAGGTCGGTGACGCCATGCCCCCCCACCCACCTGCAGCCACTACGCCAATACCATCATCATAATCTGATTCTGTTATACGCTGAGAGCCTGCACAGACATACACGTACAGAAACACAGACAGACACCAGACAGATATGTTGATAAATACACAAGACAGATGGGTAAAACACAGGCATATATGTATACATGACCACATGCATCCCTTTTAAGTTCCAGAGGCTTTATAGAGGCTCTCTATACATACATTCAGTACATACTGAAAAAAATCCTTTAGAACCAGGGTGCAACACAGAACACAAGTGCAAACAAAACTATATACAAAGGCCTAACAAAGAAGTACACTAAAAAAGACCTACAATAAATACAAAGGACATTTTTGTGGCTTAAAAAAGTTAAGCAACAGAACGAGAAAAATTTGTTGAGCCAACTTATAACTGCCAATGATTTTTTTGCGTGGTTTGAGGGATTGAAGAAAATGGAGGAAACCTCAAGAAACCAAACAGGTAAATTAAAAACACATTTTTCACAGGCAACAAGGGAAAACATGAAGCACTTTATTATGTCATTGACAAAAGGCAGGAATTAAATTAAGGTACGATATTGTAGAGTCACATTATAATAACCACCAGCTAATATTCATAGAAACCGCCATGGGCGGTTGAGAAGGCCGACTGGGAGCAACTCAATAAGGTCCTGGACGGCCGTCTCAAGTTTCTGGAGTCATGCTGACTGCAGGGCATCCCACAGTTGCTGGAAGGAGATCTATAAAGCCAACACGATGTGTTGATCAAGGTGGTCCCACAAATGCTCAATTTGGTTGAAGTCTGGAGAATGTCATAATCTCTTCCAACTAATGTTGGACATCGTCTTGCTGGAAGATCGCATTTGCCCCAGAGAAGATAATCAACATGTATGGGTGTACATGATCTGAAGGGATGGATTCAATCCCAAATCGGTTGTGCCATCCACATCTTTAATATGCACCAATACAGGTCACAAAACATGACTCCCTTCATGAGCTACGTGCTGCAGGATGTGGTCGTAATAATGTGACTCAACAGTGTATTTCCCTGTTTGGCCCCAAATTAACCAGCGTGAGCACTGTACTATCTCGACAACCATCCATGTCATTAAGTCCAAATTTACATCTCTAACCTGTGATGAAATCAACCCAAATGCCTAAATTAAAACTGTACATATTGTATCCATCTGATTTTTCTGAATCCTGAAGGTAAAAATGAAACTATTTTTTATTAGTGGCATCCTCAAGAAACACTTTGTAATCCC
>JAYDZG010000039.1:4004264-4018308 GCA_034509265.1 Microcambeva bendego
GTTTACTCCGGATGCTCCGGTTTCCTCCCACAGTCCAAAAAAAAACATGCAAGTGAGGTCAATCATAGATATAAAATTGTCCATGACAATGATAAACTTGTGTACTGATGAAACTTCGTTGGCATAGCCTGTGTGTATTTATTAATGAATGTTAACTGAACATAATGTAATCTTACTTTTTGGATAAAGTAATTCAGGTTTGACGAAGTGGAAAACTTGTTTTTCTAATGTGGAATGACAGAGTGTGTATCACTTTAAAAGTCTTTAACTAAGCCATAAAGGCAATTTGTTACACACTTTCCAGCCACCTCAGGGGAGAAAAGAGAACACCATTAGCCCTTTCTGAATACAAAATGTGGGACACAGTCTACAGTTAGTGTGTGTATTTGTAAAAGAGAGACAAAAGGGTTGTAATTGAAAAAATAAACTTCATTATTGTTTGTGCATTTTAGTTTGTGGATTTTAGTTCAGTGGATAGAAATATAAGCTTTACATCGCCATGTTGTCACGATTTTACTTTTTTATTTCAAATATGATCTTGACACCAAAACTATGTCAGTAATCCAAGGATACAGTCAAAAAGCAAAACCAAGAAAAAGTCAAAAATGTGACTATGAGCTTTATCTGATACCAATCCAGGATTCTGGGCCAATCCTGACTCTGAAACTCAGTACTGGATTTGAACACAACCCACATAAATTACGTATTAAGTATGAAGTATACAGTTCACTCTCAAAGTGCTATCAGTGATTCAGGGTTATAAATGAATCTCTAAACTATTTATGTACCAGTTTATGCTAAAGATTATTGATTTTGTAAATTTACCATTTCCTGTTACTGGAAATCAGCTCTACAGAAAAAAAAAACACTTCATACAGGGAGATTCACTCGAAAGAGGCCCCAAAAATTCTGTAATAACTCTTGCTAGGACAAAATATGCCATATGATAATATGTGTGTGGCACAATCTAAGATGTCTGTTTTACCACCTTTTTGTCCTGGTCCGCCTACTATCCTGAAACACCCTATACAGGTCACCAGTCCATCACAGGGCAAATGAACAAACACATTTACATTCATATTGTCATTTTTAGTAGCTCCAGGCCTGACTGTGTGTCACCGTGCCACTACTTCAACAAACATTTCAATTTCATATTATTTTTTCATTACTAAATCTAATAATCACAGAGTGGATGTTGACTTCAGTGCCAGCAGCGCCTATGCCATTCATCAGATTTTACCCACATTGTGTCCAAAGGTGAGCCAAAACATTAAGACGTACCAAATTATTTGCAACAATATTAGAAGCAAGTTCTATAGCTGTATCTATCTTATCCATGGGTAAAAGATGCATACATGCCCTTCCATATATATTTTTTTTAGAAAATATTAGTTGGACTAGCTGACTTTCATAGTCCAGCTCCTATTTCCAGATTCAATCCCTTCAAAAGATGCATACATGCCCTTCCATATATTTTTTGAGAAAATATATGTTGGACTAGCTGACTTTCATAGCAATGACCATTACAGTGTTTCTAGAGGTGGACAGACATTTTAATACTTTGACTAGACAGTCCCATTCACAAAAAAAGGTCTGATGGATGGTATATTGTAGATTAAAATGATCCTAAATTGAGCCATATAAGCCCTTCAGTTGGTCTGGGCCAAGTGCCAAAGCATGTGTCTTCTGGCATCACTGAGCCTTGGCTGCCTAACCAAAATGTTATGGCACTTTGTAATCTTTTGTCATGACCACCATAAAGGCAATATTAATGCAACGTCACAGATATTAATTCAAACAAGTCCACATTATAAACTCTTTATGTTCCATCAGTTCATGTCACAATAAAACCAGAACCACAATATATGTAAACGTGAATTATCTGGTACAGATAGTGGATTACAGATCAGTTCTTGTTTTTCCTTTGCTTCCTTCAACAGGAGATATTTCTAGACATCTCAGTTTTTGAAACACATCCTATGAGAATAGGCTATTTTTAGACTCAAACTGGGAATAAAAAAATCAATCTCTTTGGGACGGCAATGCAATAAAGTGAATCTAATCACATACAGTTAGTGTCTGTTAAGAAGATGTGCAGATGGAGACTGTCTGAGCTGTCATAATGCTATTAAGTGCAAACTCACAGGAATGTTGTGTTGGTATGGAAAGCATCAAAAAGAAAGCATCACAGTGTGTCACTGTTCATGGCTGGATGAGCAAAACCACACTACAGTAAAGTAACAGCGGTTGTGGGTTTTGATGTCTCTCCCTTTAGTATTGCAATCATGTCCTTAAGCTGTCATAACATGCCACCGTCTACGCTTCTGTATAAAGAAAAATCACTTCCGAGTGTATAAATAAGGACTTTTAAAAGAATCCATATAGTCAGTGACCTTCATAGCGTTTTTATTGATTTTGCTTTTAAACTTAGTCACAAACAACAGGCTGTCTATTCAACAATAAAGTAATCCAAAGTCTTTCTTGCTGTCTTATCAACTTTTGAAAAATGAGAGTAAAGAAAATGTTTGATTTTATGCTGGACTGTGGCCCTGATTAGACTAACCAACAGCGACCTGACCAGGATTAAGCAGTTGGCAAAAAATAATGGGGAATTTACTCGAAAGATGTCAGTGGCCACTCATATGCTAATCATCATTTTCCTAAATTACACCTAATGGGTAAGGATCCTTAAGACTTCTACAATTTTTACTGATCTTTTTGGATCAATTTAACTTGCGTACTGGACTAGTTATCTGACGGTGGCTTGTTCAAACCCCACCACCAACAGGTTGCCAGTGTTGGGCCCCTGAGTGAGGCCCTTAACCCTCAATTGCGTAAAAAAAATGTAATGTTCAGTTGTAATTGTAGTTGTAATCTACTAAATGCCGAAAATGTAAATGTACACTCACTCACTTTCTTAACCATCTATCCAATTAGGGTTGGGGGGTGTGCAAGCCTATATCAGCTTTTTAATGGGTGAAAGACACACAGAAACACCATGGATCGGCCTCCAGTTTATCTCCAGGAAGACACACGCACACACACACACACACACACACACACACACACACAGTTTATATATATATATATATATATATATATATATATATATCTCTCAGGATCGAACCCCAGGACCTTCTTACTGTGCCCTGTATATGTTATCAATTTCCATAACATGCTTGTTGTGAGTCAGGTTGGTAGCTGTTTCCTACATTTATTTTGGAATCCGATGAGATTCATAATTTTTTTTAGTATAAGCCTGAAGAAAATCTCACTGGTTGACCCCTAAAGGCAAAAGAAACACAACTACCTTTTTTTCTGTAAATTAAAATAGAGTAAATTCTACACACAGTACATTGCTGTGCTGTTTGTTCTTTTTAAATTGTCTGGCTACTTTGTGCCGTGAGGCGTCGCGATGTAGAGTGTACTGGTGCAGCAGCCTTGAGTGTTAATCATACATCAATGAAAGCCATGTCAACTTCTGAAACTCTTTAATACCATTTCATTTCCATTGCTTGTTGAGATGGAGCCAGGAGGAGTTCAGCGCCCCTTTAGGAGTTGTCAACTGCAGTCAAACAGGTGAGATAAATGGAGTGGCAAGAGCAATGTGGAGCGGAAAAAGAGGCTGGACGGAGGGCAGGCTTGCCAACTTTGACAGCTTGACTTATGGTGGCAGCAGCGGGCAGAGCTGGCCCCATAACTCAGCATGTTATATATCCTTGGTAAGGATGAAAGACTGCCACAAAAGAGATTACTGTCCATTTGCTCTAATGAGTCAGTATATCAGCGCCTGGAGACGCCCGCCCCTTGACCGCCTTTACAAACACTTACTCGTCCCTCATATACAGGGCATTTCAATTGTTAAATACTGAATCAATAGTGTAAATAATTTATCATGGGTCCCTGCTGATGTTACAAAATCCTGGCCCTCACTGTTTTCTTACCAAGACCTACATCCTACACTGGACTAAGCATCTCTGGATCAATATCATGATGAGTTTAGACTGGTTGCTTTTTCCAAACATGGGATTTTCACTGAATTAACCGGATCGATGAAGCCTATGAATTAAGTGCCTTATACACTTACTCAATCAGCCATGCATGGGTTTTTATTTTGCATTTCAGTGTGCTGTCACATTCCCCAGAGGACATGAGCTTACAATGAAAACAATGACTTCACCGACCCAAAGCCACTAAGCTGCAGTGCACATGATAAACACTGGTCTTCACTTTGTCAGCTCCCTCTACTGCACAGTTCATTCACATTTGCACACCTTCTGTTTCTATTTATTGGTCAAATTATAAAAAATAGTGCACAACTGATGTCTTATTAGTAATTTGTTATCATAATGGGTGCCTAGGTGGAGCAGTCGGATTTTCCACTAGCACACCCGCACTTAGATTCATAACTAAATCTCTAGGAAAACACTTTACTATCAAAAACAATAGTATGCAATCATTAATTCAGTGTCTGTTTAACCACCGTTAGTGCAAACTCCGCACAGATAGAATCCTAGTCATAAATTAGAAATTAGAAAACCACCCACTACCTACTGCACTGCTCAACACGGCATGGTGTGGCCCGGATTAGTATTGTGTTCTTTTAAAATATGAGCATATATAATATATAAACTTTATTTGCATCAGTAGGGACTTGAATACTGTGCATTTTTTGTCATTTTAGTCAAACACTGCACTATAATTAGTAAAACTAAAAGTATTTGGTCTGTTATTTTTTACACCACACTATATTACAGTGTTATGTACACTTTCCTATTTTTTGGGAGTTGGTTCCCTTTTTGCTGACCCATATGTAATGAACTGTGCTGCAATGTGAATCCTGACTCCTTTCTATCATAAACAGCATTAACCTCTTCTGTAGTTTGATCTACAGTAGCTCGTCTGTTGGATCAGTGAGCCGGTTTACCACCTTCCTTCCCTGAACTACTTTTGACAGACATTGACCACTGCAGACGGAAACACCCTACAAAAGCTGCAGTTTCCTTACCAAACTAAATTCTTATGCTCTGCTATTCTTCTTGCTTCTAACATAAATTTGAGGATAAAATGTTCACTTGCTCACTAATAGAACAACAACTGAGATTAAATTACATTGGTTTAGAACTTTATTTAAATGAAAAGGCCAAAATTAATGTTGTTTGCCATGTAGTAATGATTAATGACATTGTTCTTGCTCGGAAATTTGAATGCTATTTATGTAACAGTGAAAATTACCAAACAAATATTAAGACATTCGTTCTAAATTAAAATGAATGTGTTTCAAAATTATGTTTCTGTCTTGTACTATTTAAACACTCAGGCAGAAACAGTTCTCTGAGTCTCAGTCAATAATGCATCCCAAACCAGATGCACACACGGAAGAAAGGAATCAATATTAATCATTTCATGGTGTTACTTTAAGAGGAAATGACACATCACTCTTTTTTATATGCCATTAATGTTGTGCTATAAAAATACACAAATCCAGTCTGACCACAAAATGAATCAAATATACCAAGTGTCAGGTGCAACCATTCAGAATTCAGAAATGCAGAAAGGCAGTTCTGATCAGTACTGAAATAATGAGAGTTGGATTGCATCTCAGTGGTTTTATCAGCAGGACTGAAGCACATGGCAGAGCTATGATTAACTTTCAGCAATTTCCTTTGAGATTGTATAAATGCACATGATGCAAACTATTAAGCAGGAACAGGTCACGCTGCCACAAAACTATAACAAGAACTATTCTATTTTTAGCCCCTGAGTGCATTTAAATCAATTGATGGTTGCATCTTGACTTCTAGTCTGAGACTTTGTAAAAGAGAGAGAGAGAGAGAGAGAGAGAGAGAGAAAGAAAGCTACCAAATTGTTCCTCTAGAATTTCTACCTCACTGCATCTCATTCGTTTCAATAAAAAGCGTCACTGGATCTCCTCAGTCCATACCAGCTTCAGTAAGTTCTGTGAAGCCTAATTTAATGAAGACAATAACATTAAGCACATTGTGTTCAGCTAGCTACAAATTCTAGAAAATTCCAGAAAATGTGAGACATATAATGGTAGCTATATAATGTACGGTAGTTATTTTTATTGAAATAAACAAATCCCAGTGCATCATCATTTTTTTTTATCAGAGATTAAAGCATCAAACCACATCATGCACCATTACTCACAGGTAAGGGGAAATTCACCTTCTGTATGTTTTTGGCAGATGGAAGTAAATGGATAACCTGCCAAACTCCTTTTATGATGTAATATATATGTAAATGAAATATACAGTAACCTGTGATAATGATTTCTTACTAATGGCTTCATTCTGGTCAGGGTTGAGGTGGGTCTGGTGCGTCCCCATACATATATATAATAACAACTTCTAAACAAATCTGTTGTATGAAACCACGCTAAGTTTTGAACGAAAGAACTCTCTCCACAACATTTTATATCGAACCTATTTTTCCAGTCCTAATACATTGTTGACCATGCTTGTATTAATAGACCAGAGATTGAAGTTTGCAGGTCTGTTGCCACCCACAGGAGATTTAGAGACAGTACAGCCTTTCACTCAAAAATGTACCACCAAGAGAAAAAAATCCCTAATGAAAAGTAAGAATCTTGGACCATTTTATTACATCTTATTGACATTTTCTAAAGAAAGGACAAAAGAAACCCCACACAAAGACGAATGTGCAAAATATAACACACAGAACTAGATAACTCATTTTTATATGCAAACACCATATACAGCATTGAAAAACATGCAAAACTAAGATACATAAAAATGTCCCTTGTGTGATGCATTTATACGCCACTGAATTTACACAACTACATCCAATATGCTTTGTAAATTAAAAATGTAAAAATCAGGATATTGACAGAAAACTGCTCATTTCATGGTCAGTGACGTGATATTCATGGCTGTGAATTGAGTAGGGCCTTAAATATAATGTGAATACCAGCCCAAAGAGAACCAGTGTTTAGTTCTTTAGCTTGTATAGTTTTAATACATTTGTTGAATCATCTCTTCACCCACATGCATGGAGAATTCGATGGCAAAGTGATTATACGTATACAAGATTAATCTGAACTGATTATTAGGCAAAAGTCCAGGTATCTTAATCAAATTACTCATAATCCTAATAAGACCTTAATCAAATCAAGATGATCGAAGTATGCTGTTTTACATTTAAATAATGAGATTACTTCCAGGACCTGATCTTAATCTGATTATTAGCGTGCATGTGAAAGCACTCATGTTTAACTCTCTGGCTTTCAGTGACTCCATTATTAAGATGCTGTTCTTCTTATTAAGATGTACCAAGGTTCCAAGAAAAACTTGGTACACTCCTCCTTGGAGCTCAAAGGTAACCTTTGTGCTGCTTCCATCCATAAGCAGGACACACTAGCTCATCCCACATCACATTTTGACCTTCTGGCTCGATATCAGTCACAGACAAGGCCAGCTGTACACTTTCAATCTGCCCCCACAGTGCTAATCCGTTCTTATTCTGTCAGATCAATACAGTCTTACTGAAAGTACGACACTAAACCTGGTACATGCTTCATCAAAAATGCTTCAGAATCAAACTTTTCAACCTCTAGAAAGTTCATGGTTCAAAAAGAATTTGTATGTCACCAAATATAATTTTGTATTTTGGTAGCTTATCAGTGTTCCACAGGATTCCTGTCGACTTTTATTTAATTGTTCATTTCAAGGACCCATTCGGAGCCTGACACATTGTGTCCAGAACTTGACAAATCATGGCATTGGTTAACTGCTGACATGCTAATCTAACAGCTAAGCAGTTCACATTGAGGAAATATCATAATCAATACAGATGTTACCCAGAGGAAAGGTTTAAAGTTCAGAGTTCAGTGGGAATGTGACACCCACGTTATCTGATGTGTGAAATTAAGGGAATTAATCTTTTTTTATTTATAAGGTTTTCTTTTTAGTGAATATTTTAAAATTTAATTGACTTAACTGAAACAAATGTGTTTGTTTATAATAATTAAGCTGTTATACTTGTATATATAATTGTATATACAGCTGAAGTCTGTTAGGAAGCCTGGAAGGCTGAAGTTGGAGTTCTTTATAGACCTCAAAAAGCAAGTCTGGAATCTTACGATCCAAGATTGGATGGTCAAAAAATCTGCCAACAATGAAAGGGTGCTGAAGAATAAGGTTTGTTCCTACACAGTCGGACAGGTTTTATCTCACCATGTGCTAAGAGGCTGCCATGCAAGAAAAATGTCTGATGCTTATTACAAGGACAAAGAAAGATCCCACTGACGAAATGATGTGTGACAAAGCCTATTTTTTGTATGTAAGCAGGTTTAAGATACAAAACCATTCCATCATCCAAAAAACATTAGCTTTCGTGACTTCCGAATGAACCATATTTAGTGACCCTCTAATCAAATGCTTAAATATTTGACATTTTTGAACAGCAAAAAAAGAATTTTGCTGTTCTGCAATTTCTGACCAAATACAAAACCCAATATAAACCAATGCAACTATTTTTGACATGCTTTTAAAAACACATCAGTCACAAAAACAACAATAGCAAACATTACAAGACAAAGACTGACATGACATCCAGTACATACATTGAGAATAATTATTATTTTGACCATACACAAAAACCCATCTTATCTTTGAAGAAAAAAAAAATCTATGCCTATACCTAAGACCGATGCCTTAATATTACAGAAATAATCAGTAATCTCTTGTTGTGGATGGTAACTTTTTCAAACTGCCTTAACACATCTGAGACACCATTCTAACAACCTAAACCTGGCTAATATTAACATTTCATAAAATATCCTTTAATGAGGAACCAATCAGTTTTGTTTTGGTGACTTTAAATTTTGAACTCTGTATGGACAGAAAATAATTAGCGGCAAAGATTAGGAGGAAGAAGCATTAGGGAAAATTGGTCAGGAGAGGGTAAATATCACTCTCTGGGAGAGAGGCATCGTTTCTGGGGTTTCCCTGCCAGTGGCATCGATATTCCCGCAGAGATGACGAGCCAGACTGAGCCCCCTGATGAGAGCATACAGTGACCCCCTGCTGACCAAGGTCCTCAACTCCACTGAGTAATGCCTAATTAACCTTTCCGCTTGGTTATGGCTTTCTCATGTGTCCTGCGATTAAATGTCTCCACATCAGTCAGACACAGGTAAGTGAAAAGAGTATGAACATTTAATAACAATATATGTGTTTTAAAAAGAGTTAATGCTTTCTTTTTATAAGGAGTAGGCAAAAGGTCAGCTGATAATTACCCTAGACTCTAGATTTAGTGTAGACATATGTTCCTGTGTGGACATAAAGTTTATCATCTGATCAAATGGATATGGAGATGGGATAGAGAATGGAAATAGACCAAAACACTGGTGGGAAAATGTGAAACTCAGTTTAAAGTTGGACAGCAGAAGGTATAAAAAGATGTGGCTTACATTATTGGAGCGCAAAGACACCCTTCCCCCACAGCGGGCACAGAACTTGGTTTGGCAATAGGAACAAATGTTCCCACAACCATCAGCAAACTTGGTCTTATGGCAAATGCCACAGGTGGGTGCATCATCCTTGTGCTGGCCCTGCTGTCGCTGCTGAGGTTCCTGTGCTATCCGCCGCACCTGCTCCTTATAGCTGGATAACTGCTGGTGCATACTGAAGAGAGAAAAACATTTTTAATGAATACATAAGGAATGAACAAAAACAGCTGTCATACTAAAAAGGTTTCAGTAGTGTATATTTAAAACAAAATGATTTTCCAATACAAGACAGATATTTAATATGAAGTGTAGTATGAGGAAAATAAAAGAACAAGATCCCAATCATTTGTGTGATGATTAATTGTCAGCAAAAGTTATTTATGGTGATAAGCCAACTTGATTATATATATGAAATGAAGCATGAGCTCTCTCTCTCTCTCTCTCTCTCTCTCTCTCTCTTTCTATCTATATATATATACATATACTCCCAGAATTATTGCTGACTTATATATATATAGCTCATGCTTCATTTCATTTGTTAATTTGTATCCTCATTTGCGACCTGCAACACATTCCACAAAAAATGGGACAGCATTTATTTATTGAGCCATTCTTCCTCCAAACATGACATGACAGGGTTACTGTCACATTTTGTTTTCTAAATTGTCCACACATTTTATTGTGGACAGTCATGCACACACATATAAATCCATACTTAACTTTATACATCCTGAATATATAGAGTATTTGTTCTTGTGACAAAAAGATACACATATATTTTTATGCTGGCATGCATTTCTATTAAAAATATGAAAAATTAAATCCAAATAAAATATATTGCTTAGTATATTTATTTTTTTCAGGGACACCTTACCTTCTGTAAAATATATGTAAGAAATTGTAAAATGTAAATATTTATATATGAAAGGTTTGTAAATATTTTAGAAGCCACTTTATGTTGATCTGGGCTGCCATTAGATAATAGCTTATCCTGAAATACTTGGACACAATTTTAAAGTCCTACTGGTAAATGAAACCAGTCCATCACCAAAACAAAAACACTCACTCATTTATACACACTCACATATAAATTAAGAGTCAACCATCTAACTGCTGTCACCAGAGCTCTAAACAGCATGTCAAATATATTTAGAATTTTTTGCAAGTTATTATTCTCTCAAATAATTTTAAATGCCTTTATGTAAATTTAATTATGTTTAATAATAATAATTTATCATGTTTATTGACCTCTGAACAAGCTGGAGTTCATGGAATGGCACGGAATGAAACATGAGCTAGTTGTTACAATATAAAATAACACAGCTAATACTTGTACATGAGTGAGGATGAGGCTGACGGGAGGCTACAATGATCTCTAGTTAAAAATCTATAAAGCATACTGGCTTCACTGGACCGTGTTCCTAACAGAGTTGGACCTTTCCACATTTCTTGTAGTAAGTTCCTTATTCCTATTTCACCTGCCTTTTCTAGTTGTTTCTTAGCCAGTACAGACCAGATATTCCAGAGAGTACACACCAGGATATACATATTTTACACTAACACAATATTCACCCATTTAATCAGCAGCAGTTACTAAACATAATAATGCAGTACCACGTGAATGAAAGCATTATCAGAATGAATGGAAGATATATTCACTATTAAAATGGTATCAGATGCCATCAATCAATATGCAACTAACTCATTATACTTAAAGCCTTACTTTGGGACGTTGTCCATCACATGTTCATCCCCTGTATCGTAAAAGCATTCTTTAAAATAATCCATACAGTATAAAATACAGTTGACAATACAGAATCCACAACATGAACATCTGCCAACCAATTCAAGCACCGTCCCAGAGAGAGAACTCCTTCATGTCTGTGCCTCATCCCTCCACCCCTACGTGACAGCACCACTCCTCCTGCGTGTACCCCGCACTGTTCTTCCTGTCCCCACCGTGACCCCCAGCAAGCACTGCCTGCAGGTCAAAGGTCAGAAAAAGGGCAGCTAACACTGTTCACATGCAAATAATCTGATGACTGTAAGAATCAGGTTATGATAATACAATGATTACTGGGTTTGTATCCACTTCAGTCATTTATCTATGGACAATTTGAACGTCTAGAGCAGGGTTTCCCAATAGGAGGCCAGGGGGCAGATACAGCCCACAAGAGCTCAACTGATGGCCCGTCGTCAACATGTAGGCATGTTACTGGTACTACAACACAAACCTGTGGTCGTCAGCTTATTATTACATCGGGTTTCACACTTTTATACAAATTAAACATCAATGATAATTTATTTACATTTAATTGTTTAAATTGTTTTTTGTTTGTGGGAGTGTCATTGTATTATGATGACTGTACCACTGCACACTTAGTATAGTAGTAGTTAGTTAGATAGTAGAAGTGCTGTCGCAATTTTATTTCCCGGGAGGATAATTCATATTCTTTCTTGATATCCAGGCTTGGGGCCTGTGACTACAATGCACCTTGTTTGTGTATCCTAATGGCTAAGTACCTAAAGGACAATTCAGTGTCTCCAAATAACCTGACTCCATGTTTTTGAACTGTGGGAGGAAACCGGAGCTCCTGGAGAAAACTCACGCAGAGAGAACTCCATACAGAAAGGTCACTGGATTCACCGGAGAAATAAACTCAGGACCTAATTTCTGTGAGGAAACAGAGCCACCTTCTGAGCCACCATGCCATCTGAACTGTACATAATAAATTAATGCATGCATGAAAATTACTTGTTAGCTTCATTAACCCTTTATAATTTCAAAACCAAACACGTCATATTAATTGACTACTTCTGGGATAAAATAAAATATAATGGTTATTTTTATTTAATCAGCTTTCATCCAAATGCATACTGCTGCAAAAATACAAGCTATAACTCATATGCTACATACAGCGCTCTCAAAGGACCTACACACAGGAGCATACATCAGTACTACTGTATTCCCAACACAAGTGTAAATCCATCCCTACTCTGTTAGGGTTTCCCTGGAGGATACTGGGATGGCAGCTAGCCTTAGCGTTTCTGTGTAAACTCAGCATGATTTATATGTAGTGCAGGGACACTGATACTGATGGACTCGAACTGCGTTACATTAACTTGAAGCCATCACTCTACTAAACTAGCCCTTCCTGATTCACACACATAACAGCTGGTCATTTCATAAAAGCACTTTGTAGCGAGTGCTTTCTATGTTACTCCATGCTTTAGCAGACTTATAATCAAATCTAGTCCTGTTTAAACGGGGCTGACCTATTTAATTGAATGCTCCTTTGGGGTGCATTTCTGCTCCGGGAGCAGCAAAAGGCTTGAATCACAGGAAGACTAGACTAAACCCACATTGTCTAACAAATCCACTGGGTCAAATCAATCCAGGTACAGGCTTAAGTACATTCAGCTATTCCTGCTGCCCCTACGTTTAAGATGCAAAGCTAAATTATCATCCTTGTTTTATTGGTAATTAAAATAATTATAGGTTTTTGAAATATTAAGAGATTGTATAGTGTACGTGTGTGTGCACGTGTGTGTGTGCATGTGTATGTGTGAGTGATGGGGCTATGTACAAACAACCTAGCCATTGGGAGGTACATAAGTAAGCAGGCCATCCAGCATATGTGCCAGATACTGTGCCAAAACAGGTATGCAGACCTGAATAGCCTGCTGTGGTCACCTCTGACTATAGGAAAGGCTATCATCTAGCTACCAGGCAAGCTAAACAGCTATTCTTGTAAACAGTGTGTAGATAAAAATAACTGAAGAAAAATAAAGCAACTAAATAAAACAACTTTCACAGAGGTGACCAGGTAAGAGCTACTGGGCCTTTTTTCCAATTTTAACAGTCCTCAACATGTTCGACGTGATTCTTAGTGGTTCACTGTGCCAGATTATTATTTCTGCTCCCTCAGACCAGGCAGTCAGGCATGAGAGAAAGTGGATACATTGTGTGGTTCCATATGGTACCACTAGCACACGGATAAACTGGCATTACTATGTCTTTCTTCCACCGGAACTCTCCTACTGTGGCTAACATTCATGCGCACCCCCGCCACCGCCATCGAGACGAATGCTCCACATAAACCAGTGCCAATATGTGCTCTCGTTCTAATTCTTAGTCATTTCACATTCTGCTAAATCAAAATCACATAATCTTTGTTTTAGTTTTGATTGGTGGCTCCTAAAATACACATATCACATTATGTACAGTATGTTTACTCTATTTTATTGTCCTTTATATTCCACGGTGGTAAATTATTACCAATGACTTACTAACCTAGGGATAATAATTCAGTCATCACATTTGTGCCCCAGCCTAGTCATATCCATTCCAAGGAGAGTCACAGATCACTGTGTATCTAATAAAATATCCTATAACATTATATACAATTTAAAATAGGTGGGAAAATATCAAAAGGAAATATTTTTAAGAACATTTAGTCTATCTATTTCCTCAGCCTTTGTCCCGTTCGATTTCGGGGTCGGCTCTTAGATGTATTAACACCTCAATGATTTGGTATAGTTTGTATTTTG
>JAYDZG010000039.1:4018408-4043825 GCA_034509265.1 Microcambeva bendego
GCCTTTGTCCCGTTCGATTTCGGGGTCGGCTCTTAGATGTATTAACACCTCAATGATTTGGTATAGTTTGTATTTTGGATGCCCTTCCTGTCACAGCCTTCCTATTTATTCAGGCTTGGGACCGGCACATTGATGCACTGGTCTGTGCATCCTAGTGGCTAGGTACCTACTGTACAGTTCAGGCAGTTCAGTGTCTCCTTTTAATCTGGTGGCATGTTTTTGGACTGGAAGTTTTGGAAGGAAACCAGAGTACCACGTGGACATGAGGAGAGCATGCAAAATCTGCACAGAAAATCTGCACCTGGGGATCGAAACTCAAAACCTTTGTCCTGTGAGGTGACAGTGTTACCCACTAAGCCCTGTGCTGCCCATCTACAGACATACTTCAGAGCCATCTACATGTTCAGAATTTAGCAGGCACCTTTATCCAAGTGACTTACATAATAGCTACAGTGTACAGTCTGAGCAAATGAAGGTAAAGGGCCAAACAGTGGAAACCTGTCAGTGGTAGGATTTGAACCAGCAACCTTAATAGTCCAGTACCTTAACCACTAGGTTACAGCTGCTTTTTTACAAAGGAGTGACTGTTGTTCTGGTTGAAAAGATCACATATCAGTCAATCTATTTTAATTCAATTTGTTTTTAAAATGGGATGTCTAACAAGGTCATGGTCAAGTGTCCAAACTTTTAATGTGGGCTAATGCTGTATGTATAGTGTCAAATCAAAGGTGATATCAATATGTACGAGTAACATGACATAAAATATAACATATATAACAAACACAGAAGATTACAAATTACGAAACAAACTAAGAAAGCTGGAGTATGCTGTACGAGGCCTTCGGGGATAGCAGAATGTAGAGCACTGTGAGCACCACATACGTCATCACTGAAAAAATTAAGCAATATAGGAAGTGAGGGAGGTCACATGATCAGTACAGAGGCCATTAAATATGGGATGCTGAGCTGGTCACATGATGAGAGGAGACTCCCACAGGACAGGTAGGGAGGAGTGCACAGCAGTGCCCTCATTATGCCAAGCTGGAGCATCCGTGCAGCATCGCGGGAGCGTTGCCCCTTCCTCCCTTCGCCCGGGGAGAGTCTGCCTTAAAGCAATACTAACACCATCCAGTAAAAATTCACATAGCTACAGCTCAGCTCAGCTGTGAGCCACAAGCAGGTTCTCAGGTTCATGCTTCAGTCTTTCATATTCTACAACCATGAATGTGACTTCAGTGTCAAACTGCTCATTCGGCTGCTCAGAAAACACTGTAGGAGATGCTAATCTCTGATCTTTTTCATTTCATAGCCAGTGTAATAGATTTTATAGGATATTAAAGTGTTCTCAGAATATTTCGCAATATCCTGGATCAGTTATCATTGAGCCTTTGGAAAAACTTCAAAGCTGAGCTCTGTGATGGACTTTTCCAGGGTGTTTTCTACCATTTGACTGGTAAATCTGACCCGAATCTGCAACCCCGAATACAATAAAACTGTGGTAAAACGAATCTCACTATAGCAGCTGTGGCCTAGAGGTTAGAGAGCTGGACTTGTGTCGGTTTGATTCTTAAAGCCGACAGGTCCTGACTGAAGTGCCCTTGAGCAAGTCACCCAACCCCTAAATGCCCCCCGGGCACCGAGGCTAGGGCTGCCCTCCGCTCCAGACACGTGTTCTCAGTGTCCCAGAGAGTTCACTAGTGTGTATGTGTGTATTTCACTGCACAGATTGGGTTAAAATGCGAACGGCAAATTCCACAGTGTGTACAGCAAAAAAAGAGAAGCACGGTGTCAAAGTGGGTAGCAATGTCATTCCACAACAAGAATGTTCTCCCTGTGTCCGCATGGGTTTACTCCAGGTGCTCAGATTTCCACCCACAGTCCAAAAACATGCAAGTGAGGTAAATTGTAGATACAAAATTGACTGTGTTCGATTTACACTTGTGAAATTAAAATAATAATAAAGACAAAAATGAACCTTAGATTGCGGTGCAGTGTTCTGAGTAAACTTTAGGGTGACTGCTTGACAAGTATTGAAACAAGGGAGATTCATATTTTACAAGACAACAACATAATTTAAGTCAAACTATAAAGACAGCAGCAGACAATAAGCAGCACAAAACAGTGCAACATACAATAAACAGTGCAAAGTCAAGGGCACTTCAGCCAACAGACAGTAATTACACAGTTAACAGGATGGCAGATAGTAGTTGACAGTAGATGACAGTTTTGACAGTATAAAATAATAGACAGTAAACAATGCGGTAAAGAGTGACGTGCAAATGTGCATGTGTGCAAACTGTAGTCTGTAAAATGTGTTGTTTAGTGAAAGTGTTAGACATTATAAATGACTAATTATCGTTCAGGTTATTGGTCAGGTTCTGAAAACATGTGAAGGTGGACACTGGTCTTGAAGATTACTGACCTGTAGTGCTTTTGTGATGCCAGTTTAACAGAGGGATAGTGTCCTGGAAATTCAAGGTCCACAGCTTTTTCTCTTTGCCATGGTTTTGCTCAGGGAATTAATCGCCCTGTTTAGTCTGGTATTGCAGATGGAAATGCATTCATATAATACACAATGGTTTGTTGTTGTTGTTGTTTTTGCGACTGACACAACCCTACATATTTATCTGGGCATGGAACCGGCATGACAATGCACAGGTTTATGAATCCTAGTGGCTATTGGCCAATTCAGTTTCTCAAACTACACTGGCTGCATGTTTTTTCGGACTGTAGGAAACTGGAGCTCCGGGAGGAAACCCATACAGACATGGGGAGAACATGCAAACTCTACACAGAAAGGACCCAAACTGACCCACCTGAGGATAAACCCAGGACCTTCTTGCTGTGAGGTAACAGGGATACCCTTTGAGCCACGATGAAGCTCATCATATTTAATGTTTATCAGGAATTTTAATTAAACATCTACATATCAAAATTTTTAGCATGGCTTCAGATACCTGGATATCAGCTCTCTTGGCATCAGCTTGTATGAGTCTAGCATTTACAGAAGGTACTTGAGCGGCCCTCAACAGCACAGCTAATTACTCTTTCCTTTAAACAGCATCGACAACACAGCAGTAACTGGACGTCTTCATTTAAGAAACCCAATGAAAACATTCAGCTTAATAAACCTGCCTGTCTTTACACTGGCCAAGACAAGAATCATGATGCATTCATTAGGGAAATATGCATAACGGTGCCTCTACCCATGAATCTGCTTTTACAAATCGACCAAAGAGAGGAAGCGAGTAAGAATGAAGAAAGGGGAAAAATGAGAAGAAAAAGAGGAGTGGAAAGAGACTGATAGATTTTGTGAGCAGTGGTGACAGCAGAAAAGCTACAGTAAGCGGCTAGTGGCCTCCCCAGACAATGCTGCCCATATGGCTGGCAATGCATTTACACACCTCGGCCATCAGAAACCGTCAGTGGTTCCAACCAACAGAAGCTTCATTTTGACACTCTGTGTAAAGCGCATTCTATGCTCCAGCACGGTGCTCTAACCGTACACAATCGTTCAGAACACCTCACAGTGCACCATACGGCCAGTCCACAGAGGAAACAGGTGCAAGCCAACATACATGGTGGCTAAAATGTACAGGCAGACTGTGTAGCGAAAGACCAAAATAATTTCACGCTGTACAGATACAGTTGCCCTTCATGTCTTTTTGTGTTCATTAAGAACCTAATCATACTTTTTTGAGTGAATTCATTATTTGAATGCATTTTTGGGGTATGGTATTACAGTCTAATAGTAAAAATGTGTCTTATCCTAAATCATGCTCTTTCTAGATTGTATAGGTGTCAATATACATTTCATAAAGGGTGGCAATTCATCAGACCCTACATGCCTACTCAGGCCTACAATCCACATTTCACGTTTCATAAGGTAATAGAGAGCCACACACTGATCACCATTACCCCTCGTCTCTGTGCAGCCACTGGCGGTCAGTCAGCAGAGGTTGTAATGGCAGCATTTGTGAGGTGTACCCTGTGGAATTTCCACTCTTGGACTAACCTATTATTTTCCGCATCTGATCTACTGGTCAGAGAGCTAAGATTGGAGTTTGTAAGATTTTAAGAACAGAAAAGAAATGGTTCAGTTTGCTTCTTAAGTGATCCGTAGGAGATCAAGGAGGGATCCCTGAGGCTATACTGGAAGCTTTAGTATCAGTATTATACTGTAATATAAAATAATACTACAACAAACTTTTACACTTCCACTACATGTGGCAAAAACAATCCAGGTGTTTACAAGGTAATAGTTTAAAGCTAGACTCATTGATCCGCTGACTTAACAGAGGTTTGCGGAGTTGCAAACTGGGTTTCCAGTCAGTCCTGGACAATACCTTGATCTAACAGCTATGACAGCAGTAATCTTCCAGTCCTATAAAGACAAGCTGTCAATATGGCTCTGATCGAAGTGTGTATTCTCAGAAAGCTGCAGGGGTGGGATTTTAGACCAGAGAAGACGAAACACATTCAATGCGCTCTAAAAATATTCTGGAAGAGAGAGGCGTTGTAGGAGGTGTTTGTATAAAAAACCTGGAAAATTCAGCTCTCATTTTAAATTGCTGCTTTTCGTTCTGTATGACAAAGTGAACCGAACGATTAAAAGCTGCACTTTTTAGCATCCCATGTACATTACGATAAAGTCCAGAATGTGTTTTCACCACAAGTGCCATGCCTTCCCCGAGGCTCTGGAGTGATAATTGACCTCCGAGGAAAGAATCTAATGATGCTGAGGTGAAAAACAAAGACATCATGCCTAAAAAAGACAAAGGCCATAGGGAACAAGACAACATAGCACACAGACATGGGCTTTGGGGGGTTTTCCACACTGCAAACACCATGGATACAGCCCGTATGCACACTGGGCTTCCCATTTTCTCCAACTGGTACATGGTTGTCACCCAAGCCTTCCCAGAAGAACATGCTTTAGTTAACAGAGCAGAGAAAATACAGAGAGAAATGAATTAGGGGAAGGCAGATCCTCCAGACGTCACTGTTAGCATTTCCTGTGTCTTATGTAAAGAGAGGAGAAAACGGATTTACTGTCCCGGCATCTGAAACCAAAATGTGACCCAATTCCTCACAGGAACTTTCCATTAGTCACATCAAATATCTTTGTTTATTCTTTATAAGCTCATAATTTTAGTAAAGTGCTTACGTGTCAGTTGTGGCCTAGTGGTTAAGGTACTGGACAAGTAATACGAAGGTCGCCAGTTCAAACCTCACCACTGTTAAATTGCCACTGTTGGGCCCTTGAGCAAGGCCCTTAACCCTCATTGCTCAGACTGTATACTGTTCTGTATGTCGTTTTGGATAAAAGTGTCTGCTAAATGCTGAAAAGGTTAATTTAAGTTTTCAAGTCTGAAACTCATCAGTGCTACCGACTTGGCTGGGCAACCTACAGACAAAGTCGGCTGTGTCTGAGGGGTGAAATGTTCAATCTTCAATGCAATTTCAATTTTCAGTTGAATTATTCAGCCGTGTTTTGGATTATTGAAAATGCTTTTTGAGACACATAACTGCTCTTTCCTGTTTTGCAGAAATCTAAAGGCATCCAACTGTCCTTTCTGTCTGAGTAATGATGGTGGTGCTGTCTCTCAGTTAATTGAATTCATAACACATTATCACTTCTCAAGTCAGTTTGTAACTTGCCAGCCATAGTCTAGTGGTTAAGGTGCAGGTCCAGTAAGGTTGCTGCTGTTGGGCCCTTGAGCAAGGCCCTTAACCCTCAATTGCTCAGACTAAATATTGTATCTGTTCTGTACGTCGCTTTGGATTAAGGCATCTGCTAAATGCTGAAAATGTAAATGTAAATTGACCTTTATTGAATTATTAAAGTGGCTCTTTCAATCAGATTTTGCTGAGCTAAATTGATAAAAACAAATGTGTCACCTCTGTAGCTTATACCAAGTATGATTATGCTTAAAGCTGCATTACGAGAAAGACTCAACAAGTGAGTAGAACTGGCTATGACATAAAAATAATGGAACACTAAAGAAAGTGCCCTGATTTTGTTTGACGGCTAGGTGACCAGGGTCAGTTTTATGGAGTCTGCATTTAGCAGATGGAATTTTACAGTCTAAGCAATTGATGGTTTGGGGCCTTGCTCAAGGGCCAAACAGCAGCAATCTGGTAGTTCTTGTCCCAGCCAGTGTGTGTGTGCCCTGTTTCTTGCCTTTTGCCCAGTGAGACCCACTACAAGCCTGACCAGAATAAATCAGTTATAAAACAAACAGTGAATGAATGACAGAATAAAGGAATGTCAGTCTTAGGTTATATTTAAGGTTGTTCTTCTAGACATTTCTTTAGTTTGTTTGTCTCCCAGGTCTGTGGGTTAAAGTCCGAGTACAGTGCTGTGTAAGAGTTATGTGAGGTGAAGAGTGGACATTCACAATACACGAGCAGCTCTGACTGCCTGTAAATCTCTACTCATCTGACAAAATCTGTCACCTTAGTGAAGGATATTCCCGGAGATAGAGAGGACTCGAGGGAACAGGTCAAACACATCAAAGTAAAATAAAGGACCTGGACGCACATTGATCTCAGAGCACGCTCGAGCAAAGCAGTTTGGACATGCTGTAAATGTGTGTTTATCCCACTTAGTACTGTGCACAGTACAAAACATCCATAAATAGACGTGATAGACTTGAGACTCCTCCATCTTTCTAACACATTAGATATTGCTTAATTCAGCTCTTTACTGTTCGGATGGTACAGGCTATAGGAGGTTTGTGAAATGGAAATGCCCTCATGTCTGTCACCTAGGGGTGTTATAATGTGACATTTTATTACCATCTTGTCAACAACTTCCTGAAATCGCTGCATTGAGTGTGAAAACTGCACAAGGAAGCATAAAACAATTAAGAATAAATATTAATTCATTTATTTCTATTGGCAAAGTTTCTCATTCTGGTGCCACCCTAAGAAAGTAGGGTGGAAGAATTCACTCTAAACCAGTTGCCAATTAGTTAGAAGGAATTATGTATCACCCTAAAAAGGCACTAATACAAACAGCAAACTAATTTAAAACAGCAATTTAAAGCAGTCAGTTCTTAATTACAGTTACACTGCTACATAGGTAGGTGAATTAGCATGATTGTTAATTAGCAGCATGCTATTAAGAGGATTTGACAAGCTCAATATTTAACACATTTTTATGCCAAAGTAAGAGGTGCTGTACAGAGGTGAACTGTAAAAGCCAGAAAAAAAAACAAAAACTAATCTAGAAAAGCATCCCTTGCTTTAAAGCAGGATACTTCAAAACCTAGGTCATTCCTGGCTGGGTCACGAGGCAACAATATATATATATATATAAGTAACCATGTTATAAATTAAGTTTATTTCCTTTTGATGCATTTTGTGCTGCCTGGGTCGCAGTAAAATCCTGGACAAAATATGGGTCACTTGAACCAAAAAAAGCTGCTTTAAAGGGAACTCAAACATATAAAGCTTCAGCAAAAGAGGAAGTTGCTAAATACAGAATTGATTGAGCACCAGAGTGTTACCCAGTCTCAACATCAGGGCAAGGGCTATTACACAACTTGGTTATTTGTTCACAAGTACAGTACACAAAAAGTTAGGAGGCATAAATATATGTATTTCAACAATGTGTGCATTATGAAATCCTAATTGATTACAAGAAAAGTGACTCCATTTGGGAGACAACAAACATGGAGAGAACACTTACTAAACCTGAAACTCACACACATATTCATTCACATGCACACTAGTGGAAAAAAGAGGGGGAGTGTGTGAAGCAGCAGGTGCTGGTACCACACTTCACTGACTGACTGACTGAAGGCTTTTGCTAATTAAAAGCATGAAACTTACAGAGAACTAACGTGTCGATTATTTAGCATGACTGTGCTTGCTTAATTTCACATTATGACATTTTTTTCAGGCCTCGTTTGTTTGTCCAATTCTTTACTGAAGCACTAGAAGACACAATAATAAAATTTCACTCCCTTTCACCCATGTTATTAACAACTAAATTTCTCACGTATGTATCTCAATCCACACTAGCTTCTTCACAACCCACACAATTCTGGGTTAGTGTAAGCACGTGATAACTCTTGCTCTGTTTTCCAGGCCTTGCCACCCCTTGCATATGCTGTTCAGCACCCGCAGAGTGACAGGAGGGCTCCACAAAGTGGCAGAAGAGTCCATGGTGGTGCGACATTCTAAATTCTAAGTCTTGTGTGACCCTGCATCACACCACAGGGAAATCCTGCTAGCCGACCAGCGTGTGTAAACAAAGCAGTTAATGCTGTCCAGTAACAGATGCTGGCTTTAATACTCCTTTACTGTACTGTGTGGCTCAAGATTAAAAACGCTTAGTCTCGGCATCCTATATAACATTAACAAAATCACTTCTTAAGTGCTGTTTATTCAAGCTTGGACATCACTGTCAGCTTCAAAATCTTTCTAGTGAACATTATTCAAGCCAAATTCCTAACACTATAAATAAGAAATGTGGACACCCCTCCTTAAGATTCAGAGACATGTTCTCCCTCTAAATGTGGGCATATTTGCCATATATTACATTTCCATGTGGGTGTGAATGCTCTTGAAGCTGCTGCTTGGAGATGAAATGACACAAATGTGTTGTACCTTCATGGTAGCATGTAATCCTTTATTGGTGCCGACTGAACACAAGAAATCTATTTGGTTAGTTTGTTTGTTGTTACATCAAAACCGCTTAAAGGATGTTTTATGTCGACTCTGCACTAAAGCATTTTGGGAAATAAACTCCAACAAAAGAGAAAACTGCTGGTACCTGGTCTGGCTGCATTAGTGTAGTGTAGTATTACCCATTACAGTACATTTTGTGCTACTCAGCATCTCTGCACTTATAAGATTTCACAAAATATGTCTCACCAAGCAGTAGGTCTTATTCACAACATAATCCTGCACTGCACAGAGAGACATTATTATATAGCCAGTAAGCTTTATGGTCAGCTTCCATATTTAAAGAACACTACAATACTGTGGAAACTTTCTCTAATTTATGGCAATAGCAAGTAGCATGAAGAAATCTATCAACAATTTCAATTGATGTTGCTGTAGACAATGTATGTTAATGACAGTGATCAGGGTTAAAATCTCAGTGACATCAGCAGCTGGGCCCCACCATAGACACCATTGGTTAAGTCTAGGAGCAAAGAAAGTGTCTGATAACCTACAATGGATTGGTGCCCTTTCCAGGGTATTCTTGCTTTTTTAACTTTCTTTCACAAAGGAACTTGAGCTGTTGCGACCCTGACGGGGTATAGCGATTGGTGAAAATGAATTGAAATATTACTGAGACATTAACGTTGCTCCTTACATTGTATCTAAATCTCAATGCTAAAATGTACACCATCAAATGTATACATATTTAAAAACTAATCATCAAATCAGTTATTCTTAAAGCTTTAAAACAGATATGTACACAGGTATACACAGGCAGAAGGAGCCAAAAACAGGCTTTTATTATTATTATTATTATTATTATTATTATTATTATTATTATTGTGTCTTTGTCTTAAGTGAGCTGCCATAACAAAACAGGCCAATGTCATTAAAAAGTAATATATAAGAACAATTTGATGTATACATTGTATAAATACAATTTACAGACGATAAAAATGAACAGTGACACTGCCTACATTAAAGTACGCTTGACATGTCTGTTGGCTTACAGCTTAATGGCCGCAATGCAATAAATCCCATGCATGTGCTTTTTGTTTGTTCATGTAATCAGCAACAGACTTCAGCCAAGCCTTGAGGTGGGTTTGTAGCATAACCATTAGGTCCATGACAATGTCAAGCTTTACTTTACACAGCGTTCCACAAACTGTCAACCGAGTTTAGTTGGTCTATGTGCAGAGAACGCCCATGGGGCAACATATGGAAGGGGGGTCAACATCTCTTGCCCTGGGTGAAAACAATTTATTTTCCTTTTTACATAACACTTAGATAACAGAATATGTCAACAAAAACGCTCGATAGATATATGACGTAGATGAGCCAGCGTGAGCCATCAGGCCAAAGCCCACACCAGCCTCCGTACTAAAAGCCAATGTGTAATGCAGCTCATCAGAGAGCGAGACTGTGCAGCTGGAGCATTAGGAGTCTTACTCTAGTAAATGCCAATCCATGAGCTCACACACACTCAGTGCTGTAGCCTCTGCTGGTGTGTGGGAACAAATGGTTTCCTGAGGATCATCCTCCACTGGGTGCTAATGTATGGACTGTGAAGCCATTGAAAGCCCCTACTGCATGATTTGCTTGTTGTTTTGGCTATTCCCTATTCATATATTCTTCCCTTTTTAGAGGATTTGTGTCAGTGTTTCTTGGTGAAGCACAACCGAGTAGCCAAATAGGAGTGGAGATCTAAAATTAGGATTATAATGAGCTGAGCTCTTTGGTCTGATGTTTGGAAGGAAGGATTTGATTCGCAGATCCATATTCAAAAAGATTAGAACTTTTGCTTAGTCATGCAACATCTGTAACGTGTTTTTCTTCATCCGGCTTCTCTTGTTAGGGGTTGCCATGGTAGATTGCAATCCACATAATTGACTTGGAAACCCTTCCTGACACAACCCTCCCTATTTATCTTGACTTAGGACTGGCACTACTGTGCTTTGATGTTCTTTGAGCTCTTATAACCACACAGTCTTGTAAAGTAAGTGAAGTAATGTGGTTTTAGAAGACATTACATTAAAATAGTGTTTCTGGCTAGCTCCTGGCATATCAGGACTCAAAATAAATAAAAATAAAGTTGTCAAATGAGAAATAAGAAGATATTGACTTCTGACTTATAAAGATCTAATGAGTGTCAAAAAAGGGTAAAACAGCACACGCCATGACATAGTCCACTATGGCTGAAAGTTACTGTATCCTAATGGGAAATGAATAAACATGAATGAATGGAAAGCAACTTTAAAATGGTCTTCTAATGTCCTAGAAGTTTGTATTCAGGGCATGTGCTGAAACTCAAACAATTTATTGATTAACGAATGCAATCTACTAAAAGCTGGAGTGTCTACAGATTTCCTTAAATCGTACTTACAAGGAGCTCAGAATGCATATATTGGGATGGTAAATAAATAAAAAGGTAAAACAACCACAAGGTCTTGTGGAACAACTTAAAACAAAACAGCAGCTTTCAAAAACAAGCTTTCAGACAACAGTGATCATTTGTGATATTGTGCGAAATAATACAGCATTCCAGTCTCAGTGCTGAAAAGTTCCTGATATTTCATTAATGACATTTACTGGCCACATTTTTTTAGAAAGCAACTTACAATTGTAAGTGAATACAAGTGCCCTTGCTCAGGGTCGCAACACCAGCTACTTGGCGTAGATGAGGTTTGAACCATTGACCTTCTAATCACAAGCCTACCTCAACCCCTCAGCTGGCAATCATGGTGCGTTTTAAATGTATTAATGTATCTGTTTAAACATTTTCATGGCATAACAGATGACCACATCCAGAGCGTCTCGTAAAAGCAATTTGGCCCTTAATCCTAAACCACAAGTCACCAGTTAGGATTTCCTGTAGCACTTAAAGAAAGAAGACAACATGAAGAGCGAGATATTTCATTACTTCAGCTGTTCATTTAAAACAAGGGTAATGTTGTTCCCCAATAAATATTTCAACATGTCATGAAAATTACTCATCACATGTTTGAATATTTAGAGCAATTGTGACCAAATACCTTGCAGTTCTATATGGTTATTTATATTTAAATTAGTTCAGTTGTTAATTTATGTTAAATTTCTAAGATCTAAGTCGGAGATGTAGGGTGTGAATAAACTCCATTACATAAATCATGTATGAGTACTCATAGATGTCTATGACACAAAAGAGTTATTACTTTTACTTTCATTATTGAATCAGTAGCTCCCTCATTAGCACAATTTTCCTTTCTGCATTCTCTGCATCAAGAAATATCATTAAAATGAATCAATAAAATAATATCATAATCATTTCGATGCTCAGTGTTTGCATTCCACTCATTCCACTCAATGTCTGCATGCCATGATGATACATCATAAAAGCAGGGCTGACATTGCGAACAGTTTTGCTGTCACACATTTGCTGATTCTTAAGTGTTCAATAATTTAATTTTACTAAATGCCCTATCAATTGCTGGTCATGCTTGCTGTGGGTCCAGAGTCACCTGGAAACAATAGGCACAAAGCAAGCACACATCCTTTACAGAATGCTGATGCATGTATGTGGAGAGCATCCCAAACTCCCAAAGGTTTAGAACAGGAAACATTACAAACAAGATTCCAGTATCGACGCTGGCTGTGCCACTCCGGATCATTGTTTGTGCATGTTTATTATAGCTGATATTTATAGTTTCTAGGCGCTAGTATGTGTACTTTGACTGGCCTGTGTCTTCCACATAACCAAACAAATGTGTTGCAACACATTTTCATCATCGCCAGCAGTTAATTAATCCGCAGTTTCAGCCACACTACTCCTGGTGATCCATACCAGACACCATCATGTGCTTTGCAATTTATGAATCTTTGCTTGCCCTATGTGGTCCACTGGTTAGTACTCACCCCCACCACTACTGCCTGTAAGCACCCCATGCTTTAATATCCTTATCAAAGTTGCTCAGGTCTTTATGTCTGATCATTTATTTAACACATGATTAACTAATATCAGCAGCACATTTAATGTATACCTAAAATGATGAGCACAACTGTTCCAAATAAGGTTTAATAATGTTTTTAAAATGATATGCATGCCTTTTAACCATTGATGTCACACACATGTCATTTTGTCAGCATTTTCTGTGGTCATGGTTTACACCTATTTTTTCATGAAATCTAACATGTATGCTTCATGCTAGCATGACATGTTTTCCAAAGATTAAATTAAATTAATAAAACCAAATCCAATTTGAGGCCATTCACAAGACTTCAGAACAAATTGAATACAAGTCAATACTCCAGCTTAAGGTAACAAACATGTTTTATTATCATTATTTATTTACAGAGAAAGTAAAAACACAGAGCTAAAATCAGATAAGATAAATGAAATATCACAGCTTTGTGGAAGGAACAATCCTGACCACCTATTTTCAACTCCATCAAACACCTCCGGACTAGAAGCCTCATTTATCACCAATAACTATGGATGAATGAACATTTTACTTACCTGATGTCATTCTGCTGTGGGGGCTTCTTGTTCCCGACCAGGTTTACCGTTTTTGCTTGTATGGGCTTCTCCTCTCTGTAAAATATGACATTTTGTTTAGACAGTGACAAAAATCAAAATGAGAGTAAAGCATTTGAACAATATTTAAATTTACTGAATGTGAAATTTCATTTGTGTTTTCTCAGTGTCATCCCTACACCCAGCAGAACCATTACAGTGTATAATTGTAATTAAGGAATACTGAATAATGAACCCAGTACTCCAGAATATGGATCAGTATATATTGTCTGTTATTCAAACTTTCTTACAAAAAATGCATAGCTGATTTTATACATGTATAAACACCTGAGTTGATAGCATGGCCAAATGTGTGTTATAAAAAAAAAGTTTCTAACAAAATGTTTTTGGTCTAAAAGACCAATTAAAACCTGTAGCCAAAGATTAATTCTTCAATTCCTGATCAGATCAGCATTCATAAATGGGAGCTTGAGGCAAGCCTTGTATTCCTATGAAATAAAATCCAATAAAACAAATCCAAATAGACTTATACTTTTACCCACCCCCTGTTTTTTTATTCAGTACTTTTACAACTGAAATATTTAAATGAGTTCATGTTTTCACTAGCAGTATTTCTCTAGCATTAAACTAGCATTGTCTGATAAAGTACATGTTGTGTAATACAAGTAATTAGTAAGCCAATGACTAAGTAATGAATGAAACATAGCTGAATTTCTTTGTTAACTATCTGTTTTGTAATGGAGAGATGTTCCCATAAATATGAATGGTTATGGAAAGTGCACCTCACATACAACTACAACTACAAACTAAAAGCATTGTAGAAAGTTAGAGGAACAGAGAGCTAAATATAACTGTTGATAATACTGTACAGAAGCAGCTGGTAGTCAACCATGTTTGCTTATCTTATTGTGCTTTCATGTACAATGGTGTACCAATGTCAGTCAAGCTGATAATAATCTATAAATAAATATAAATAAATTTACTAGGATATTTACAAGTGTGTACAAGTCTACTATCAGGTCTAAGAGGTTTATTCAATCATTTTTAGTGAAGATGTAGGATTGTCTATAATGTAGATGTTCTGTGGAACAGCAGTTCATCAAAGTGTTTGTGTAGTAAGGTTCCACTCAGTTTGTTTTATTTCCAATCCCATTCATATTAAGGCATCCAGTTTTCATTTCTGCACTATCCAGTTACTATCCACTTTCACGTTTACGAGTTGCCGAAAAGAATTGTCTTTTATTGTTCCTAATAATTTTCCATATATTTAATGTCATTATTCCTTGTTTTGTTCTACCTTATAAATATTTGCAAATGGGTTGGTTGTAACAGATACATTTGGGAGTCTTCTGTTCCACTGAGAAAAACATGTGTAGTCTATAAGAACTATTTATTTCATAGAGTTTTGTACAATAATGTGGAACAAGTGCATACAGAAGTTTGACCAAAGTGCCAATAAACTTTATGTGAGTAACTGGGTACATTTATAAATGTGTGGTACCTTGTAATGTCCTGGCACCTATTTCTCTTTATTCAGTGCTTATGAGTGGTGTTGGAGCCGCTGTAACTCTGACCGGTACTACATGGTCAGAGGAAATAAGTGAACAAATGATTTAAACTTTTAATAGCTTAGTGCACAGTAAGTGTCACATACTTAGTTTGAACTTCACTGTTCAGAGCTCATTGCATTTAGCTGGTTTGATCAACCCAGTACACACACACACACACACACACACACACAAAGAATTATGCACTCTGTATGCACTATGTGGTATCACAGTATGAAGGGTTGATTAGCCGAGCTCTCTGAAGTACATAAAATATAAATGGAGGCATACTTAAGTGTCTGTCAAAATAATGTAAAGTGCATTAAAATAATTGTTAGTTAACTAAGTTAAACTGAAATAGATGTATTACAATACACTGTGTACATGTAGTGTTTAGAGCATTTGAATTATTCACAGAACATTAATAGTTCCTACTAAAAATACATCATGCCCCTTGTTTCTTCTTATAATAAATTAAACTTGGCATGGTTCACTACACCTTTCCCAACTCTTTAGCTGAGCTCATGATTTTACCTTGAGTGAAAACGTGAATCCAGGTTTCCATTGGGATTCATCTTATAGCTTAATATTCACTCAAGAAACCTCTTGAATTCTTGGATTTCACTGAATGGGTTAAAAACCAGTCCGACCGTCACGATGACGAGGCTCGGGGATTTTAGTCGTGACAAAGAAACTGGACACAATTATCTAACACCGGTTACACGTCCAGATGTGATGAAGACCTATAAAATGAAAAGAGAACACCCTACCAAATCGATATCACCGACTGACTACTGTCTTTATTTATACCAGTTAAGAGTAACCGTGCGTAATTTCACAGCTGTTGTTTATTGCATTATGGTTAACATGTGTACCTCCGGGGGTCAAGAAACATCTGGACCTATGTGTCCGAGTCTGTTTAATTAGTTCACTAACAGTCTAAAACGAAAGAAGATCAGACTGAGATCGTTGTGAACTATGTGGTACTCGTGTGTACTTTGGTGAACTGACAAAGCGTTTGACAGTTGACTGAACTTGAATGCACCTGTAACTGCAACTGAACCAGGTGCCATTTCATCCCTTCACCTGGTACTTCCGGGTACATTCATTCACCCAGCCAGGATAATACTGCTATTACACGCTGCGAGCAGAACGGTGTTGGTGTTGGAACTATAAGCTTCAAAACACTGAGCCTAACCAAACGGCAAAGCACCCAAAATGAGCGCGCACACACACACACACACGAGCGCGCGCGCGCGTCCACCCACCCACACAGACACGGCGCAGCAGAGCAGAGCAGGTGCATGTGTTTTATCAGGATGGCAACCTGATAAATACCCAGGACCGAATTTGGGCACTAAACTCACGGACGCACTAAGTTCCTCTTGCAACAGCTGTTCGGTAAAGGACCGAGCTTATCCTTACTTGAGCATGGCCTGCTCCTTGGCCTCCTCCTCCCGTTGCCGAACCATCACAGCCATGATTATGTTCCTCTCCTCTTCTGTGAGGTGGCTGAGGTCCGGCAGCTCGGGCATCGACGGCGGCGCAGTGGGTGGGTGAGGGCCGCCGCGGGGCCCCACCGAGGCCGACATGTTTTTGCCGTTCCTGGGCGGACTCGTGGTTCTGTTGCGAAAGCTGCGAAACCCCCGCCGATCACGACATGGTCCGCGGGCTCAGCGGCGGTCCTCGCAGGCGTTGCGGAGCTTTCATGGTGGCGGAGCGGCCGCCGTTTGTGCTTCTCTTCTTATTTCTTCTCTCGGTGTCCCAGCACCCCTGTACCCCACTGCTGAACGACCGACCAACCTTCCTGCCTCTCCCCTCTGCTTCTCCGGTTATCGGTAGTCCATATCTCCTCCTCCACGGTGGCGGAATCTCTACGGTTATTCTCCAGCTGGATATTCAGCAATAGCTCCCCTCCTGCCCGGGCTTACGGTCAGGTTTAATCCGTGCGCCTCTCTGCTTTCAGCGAGCCGGTGCCGCCGATGCCGCCGCTGTCAGGGAGACGGAACAGTCAATGGGACCGCAGCCCCTCGGGCGCGCGCATCCTCAGCACAAGAGCGCGCGCGACACTCGTTTGAGAATGGGGCACGCGGTGCGCGAGCCGCCTCTCACCTCTCGTCCTCCAATCACGGCGCTCCGGGGGCGCGCCTTGCCTCCGCCTCCAGATGCTGAGCGCGTACTCGAGAGCGGCACCCGTACCTATAAGTAGCTACAAGCGTCATCCGTCAACGTAAAATTAAGGCGGACGAAAAGCAAAGCTTTCCAAACTGATGTGAGCAGTAAAGCATAAGCCAATCCACTGAAAATGAACGAAAGATATCATCCTTGTAAGAAAAAAATAAACATTTTTATTGTCTTTTTTAATTAAATATTGAAATGCTGCATGGATGTAAAATAGATGTGAAATTAAAAACAGCAGGTTGTGTTAAGAAAAAAATAACTATAGAGCTGAAACTATTATGAGCTGATTTTATATATAAAAAATCCTTCCTCCCTTTCAGGACCACGGCCAGGGTCTTTTCATCCCAACTACTGTACAGCTGCTTTCCATGTTTAGAGACAGTGACCAAAGAAAGAAAAGTTAGAAGAGTATTAGCAAACCACTTCTTTTCTGTGTTGAATTTGCATTTTCTCCCCGTGGATTTCCTCCGAGAGACACTGAGTTTGTGGGTGCGGGAAAACAAGTTATACACGTACAACGGTAATATCATTAACATATTAACCATAGTTGGTTTATTGCTATATGTTTTGCAGTTTTGCAGCAGTTGGAACAAAGGATGCCATTCCCGTGTATCATATATGTATTTTCGAAAGCGAATGTCTTCATGGTTACTATGTGTAGTTATATTTTTATTATTAGTTGTTAGCAGTGTTAACTACAGTGTGGGGTTGTCTTACAGCTGCTTATATTGGAATCTATGATATTGTGTTTGTGTTGCATGCTGAACTTAAAATTTAGATATTTTTGACCTAACTTGAAGTGGCTTAAGAGCTTGCTTTTGAGCCTCCTGCCACCATCTAGAGGAGAAAACTAGCTACTAGTTTATTCAGTACCGCATATCATTGTGTACACTGTGTTTCAATATGCTGAAATACTGTATGTATGTACGCATGCATCATGCACGTATGTACGAATGTAAGTGTTTATTTTTGTATTCATGTATTAATGTATGTATTTATGTATCTATGTACAGTGTAATTTTCATCATAGGTACACTTCAACTATGAGAGTCAAAATGAGGAAAAAATCCAGGAAATCACACTTTTTAAAGAATTTATTTGTAAATTATGATGGAAAATAAGAAATTGAAATTGGTCTTTAAATAATTGCTGTTGTTTGGCCCTCTGATAATTTAAAGCTGGACCACATCACAATGCACTGTTCTTTCTAGCGACAACAGAGGGCGACAAAGGACGATTTTTTCATTTTACGTTTTTATTCAGTTTTAAATATTTAATTCACGACAGAAACGGTAGTTAGTCATGGTGTGGCAAGGGGCCGAAAGTTTAAATCTCAGTTAAGGGCCACAGGCCAAAACTAAAAGTTATTTTATTATTGCATTAAATTAAAATCTATCACGATTTAACTGATAGATAAAACAATACAGTTTATCCCAATTAAAAGTGCTTTTAATGATTTTACGGAGGATAAAACATGTGAACAAATGTAAATTTGTACGGAAAACCTAACCTTTAGAGCTAATTTAAACTGAGGAAAAAAACATTAATAACCTGTCAATCAAACTGGCAAATAAACCGGCAGAATCTGAGAAAAACTGCCCAATCTGGCAATCTGCGCCTCACTGCTGAGCCATTCCTGCTGACAAGGGCTCCACAGCGCCCTCTCTCATATCCTACTTTCTCATGTAAAATCTGTGGTGAGTTAAGGTATTGCAGGTAGGGCTATAGGCTTTTAGTTATAGACAGTTTAACACCTGTTAAATAACATTTCCATATTCTGACAAAAGTAAACCCGACTTTGATCGGGCAGTTCTGCACTAAAATACTAAATTGACACAGTTTTAAAACACAACACACAAGCATGGGCAATTTATCACATCTAATTCTCCTCAAGTTAACGTATTTGGACTGTGTGAGGAAACACTGACAGTGGAGCACACACAAACTCCACAGTGTAAGGGCCCGGACCACACCACTTCGAACCCAGGACCTGTGGATTATGAGAGCAAGAATGATCTGAATCCTTATTTCAATCTTGTTTCTACTGAACCTTAATTTAACTGAAATACGAATGCTTGTAGGTGCTATATTTGCTTTTTCCTTGTCTCTATACTGTATATACTTAAATATATTTAAAATAATGTAAATATTGATTTGGATCGTTAGTAATACTTGCATGTGTCACCTCACACCAAGCCCTAACGGGAGCAGCCGAAGAAGAAGGAATAAAGTACAGTATATGAATGTGAATAAAGATTGAAAATAAAACTTTTAATTTGACATATAGCCATGACGTACACTGTGACGTAATATGTGGGGTTTCTCAGCGTGTTGAATGCAGTGCGTTTATCTCGCTGCTGTGCTGTGAACGGTTCTCATTTCTGCAACATTTGGTAAGTCGTTTTATTTAATGACTGAAAAGCATTATTTTTATTACATTGAATTTTATGTACACGTTGCTCCGGAAATTAGTCTAACGGTACAATTTCTCATTCTCGCTGTTAAACTCCTTAACATTAATCAGATTCGCTTTTTAAAATTTTCTCTAATAACTAGTGAAATGACTGACCACATACAGTTCTTAATATAGAGTCTTAAGTAACAGAGAAAAATATTATATTCACATGGTTTTGTTTAATTACTGGTAGTTGTGTGTAATGTATGGAAATCTTGCTTTTGCTTCTTCTCTCTTTGACCGCCACTCGTGGACTTAATATTCTTAATATTCTTAATATTCTTAATATACTTAATATACTTAATATACTTAATATTCATTGTTGCTTTATAGCAGGGATCTTTTTCTATTTTGGAAGATCCTTACATTTTAGCCATGTGACTCACTAGTGAGAGACACAAACTGCTTCCCTGTCTAATACAAATGCATGATTGTACGTAGATGATCCAGGGAGGAGTGAGCAAGAAGAGTACACAGGAAAAGATCACAGACATGCTTGTAGACAGAGCAGTCACTTAAAAGCTGAAAATTCGTGGTTTCATAGCACGTCGTGTCATAGTTCAGCAACCACATTGAGTAAACACCCAGCTGCATTAATTGCAAATACTTTTGGCCATATGTCGTTTATAAACTTAAGTAAAAACACGTATGCTTTTATGTGTTATTATTTTATAATTATAGCACATTTAAACCACATGGTTTATTTGTATTTTATAGGTATTGAGACACATTTATTCCCATGTTGCCTGTTGTGGTGGTCCATGGTGGTGCAGGGTACATCCCCAAGGAGAGAGCTGAGCTCTCTACCACTGGCGTGCGAGAGGCAGCAAGACAAGGTTACACCATTCTTCAGTCAGGAGGCAGTGTCATGGATGCTGTGGTGGAATCGGTCACAGTTTTGGAAAACAATCCAGCATATAATGCAGGTATTCTGGTCAAATTTATTTCTTGAAGAACATTTTTAGACTGCTAGTGTTTACTGTTGGTATTTTGTGGCTCAGGTCGGGGGTCTGTGTTGAATGTAAAAGGGGAAGTTGAGATGGATGCTCTGGTGATGGACGGACGAACTCTAGCTAGTGGAGCTGTGTCTGCAGTTAGGAGAGTTGCTAACCCAATTCAGCTGGCCAGGCAGGTTATGGACAAGGTATCATTGTAAGAGTCGAAATCGCTTGTTATAAAACACCTTGTTACACCTTTCACATACAATGTTCATCAGGTAAGAGTTATGCGTAAAAGTACATGGATTGAAATGTTGAGTTTATCTGGTCATGAGAGACACAAAGTCACATTATGTGTAGTCAATATCTGATAGTCAAAGATCAATTCATATGTATTTTGCTTTTCGTTGTTGACGTTGCCTCTAAGAAACATTATTGGTCCAAAACCAGGAAAATATTATCTCTTGTGTTACGCTGTAGAGGTCCATCTGTGATCACTACAGATTTTCTTAGAGAGGAGCAAGCGCCAAAATCACTGTAATTGCGACTGCCGCATTTACTAGTACAGGTGGTGCTGTCTTTGGACAATAAACTGACTTCAAAGCCAGCCGTGGCTTTTAAAAATGTACGGGCCAGTGCGTTCCAAAGAACAATATATGGAAAAGGGGTCAAAGTTTGATCAGATTGAACTTTGTGCACAACAGCAATTTGTAAGAAGCTCGTAAGTGGTCAGCAGCACCGTCTATCACTTCACAGCTGGCACAGTGTTTTCAGCAATTCATGTGTAAACTTAAAGATTAAAAACATTCACACAGTCAAGAGATGTATCAGTTCATAAGGAGAAATCTCAAACCTCTAAACCAACAGCATAAGACGGTTGTTATCTTGGTGTCTGGACTTTGCCCAAATGAAAGACTTGAAGTGTTTATTTAAACAAGTAGTCCATAAAAGAGGAACCATAATCAATACATTAAATATTTTTGCAAAAAAGATGAAAAAACAAATTTTATAATAATCCAAGCATATATGGTGTAACATTCAGATTCATTTAAGGTATCTTGAAACAGGATGAAACTTTATTTTAAACCATTCTTTGGATTGGCCAACTAACCAAACATATACACATTTGCCATAATAGAAACCACTTCTAATGGTATTGGTGCTTCGGTGGCACAGCTGTAAATTAAACTGGTTTGAACCTCAGGCTGGGCTCATGAAAAAAAAGTGCATTGGGTATAATAAAAAAACGGTGACAAATCAAATATGGGTAAGTCACTTTTAGTTATATTAGATTAAACTCTGCTTTTATTCCATTTAAATGTTAAACAACACATGGTCACTTTGAAGTTCCATAAAACGTTAAAATTATGTCTAAAATATCATCATAGTATTAAACTATAAGCTGCCGGACAAGCAATTTTGTAAATTTGTAAAATGTATTCAGTTACAAGCTAATCCAATACAACTAACTTACATTTGTAACTGCAGACGAAGCACCTGTGTCTGACTGCAGAGGGGGCTTCCAAATTTGCTAGAGCCATGGGGATCCCAGAAGTTCCTGAAGAGTCCCTGATTACCGACTATTCAAGGATGCGTTGGAAAAAGAACCTGGAGCCAGATGCCAATCCAGTGGAGAGCCAAATGTGAGGATATATATATATATACATATATACTCACCTATTTGAAAATAAATAAGAAACAACTTCAAAATGTTCAGGTATTTGAGTTTACTTTTTCTGGGTGTGTTAGAATAAAATAGCAGTGCTCGTTTTGGTCAATTTTAATTCTTATTCTAGTTTATAGGAAAAAAAACAACACTGTGCATTTGGTCACATACCCAGAAATTAAAACTAAAACTAGTTTATTAAAATAAACTGATCATTTTGAAGTGGTCTCTTATTTTTTTCTTTCTATTTCACTGTGATTACTGAACTAAATTATAAAAACCATGATCACTCTAGTTGCAGTATACTCGTTCAGCAATACTATAGCTGAGTTTCTTCCCTAATACACCAGAAGGGGAAATGCTGTTATAATCAAGTGATACGTTGTATTTTATTTGAATTCATCCTACAGGGGCAAGATGGGCACGGTAGGAGCAGTAGCTGTTGATGCAGAGGGAAATGTGGCCTGTGCTACCTCTACTGGAGGCATGATCAACAAAATGGAGGGCCGTGTTGGAGATACCCCGTGTGTTGGTAAGATAAAAGAATGTAGCTACATTTGCATTTATGGCATCGAGCAGACACTCTTGATCAAAACAATTTAGTGTATTATAAGCTTTTAACATGGGATTGGGTCATAACTAAGGTCCTAAGGAGGTTGGATTCAATTACATTTTATATTGTGATGAGCTAAAACATTAGGACTGCCACTAACAGCTCCGACCCACTGTGAAGGCTTCATCCTGTCAGTGATCATTCTTCTGTTTATTTGATGTGATGAGGATTGAGTCAATTCTGATTTCAGTATCTCTTCTGTTGGTCTGTGCAGGCCAGCATACACTTCTCATCACATCTGCAGCATACAGCACGTGTACTATGACTAAATGTGATCCGCTAACTATTTACAAAGAATTTAGGATGTGTGAAACAAGAATGTAATTGTAGAGTAAATAAAGATTTCAGATCTACCGTATATTATCCATATTCTCATGTAGAACCTTCTTGAATGTGAACGTACTTAACCTGGTGTTAGGAAGGTCCATCCAAAGTACAACTGAAGCTAATTAATGTTATCTAGATGGGTAACTCAGAACATGAGTAATTTTTATTGTTTTTTTTAATCATATAAACTTGTTGCAACTTGTTATTTTGTGGTTGACAATCTTCTTACAGTCTTTGTTACCAGTTTCTGTTGAGGTGATTCTTGTTATTCTCAGTTAGTAAGTAAAAAGTGGTGCAGAGGTTGTAAAAGCGGGTGGTGCTGAGATGATAATTAACTTGAGGTTTAGTTCACCCAGTCATACATCAGCCATCACTCGCTCAAAGCTTTGTGGTTTATTAATCAAACCTGCTGTCACTTTTCCACGTATTGAAACACATTTATGTGTGGAAAACATTTATAAAAGAGTGAAGCAGTGTCGTCTACTGGCACAAAAAAACATGTGAACATATATGATTGTGTACGACAATCCAAAGTCAAGGACGATATTCGATTTTGAGTTTGTTTTGCACAATTATCACACAGAACTACAACATATTTATTTTAGTAAGTTATTCTCTGTGTGGAGTTGGCATGCTCTTCCCGTGTCTGGACTGTGGAAGAGCTCCTGAGGGAAATCCACACAAATGCATGCAAGTGAGCTCAATTTGAGATACAAAATAGTCCATGACTTGAACTGACTAATCTTGAGTAACCTGTTCTATCATGAATGTAACCAAAGTGTAAAACAAATCGACTTTGAACACAACTGTCTCTTGCTCTTCTGAGACAGGATGTGGAGGCTATGCAGATAACCAGGTTGGGGCTGTATCACCCACTGGGCATGGAGAAGCCATTATGAAAGTCTGTCTGGCCCGACTTATCCTCTTTCACATGGAGCAAGGTACCTGTCCAACTTAACCCATTTTCATATTTTCAATATGAGCACCAGACTTCTAAGTTCTGCCAGTAAAATTTGTGCTGTTAACAGATTCGCCATAATTGTAAAGCAATTTTAAAAAGCTGAAACTGAGGTAACTTTTGACTCAAGTGATGCTTGTCATGGTTGCTTGTACACGTGCACATAATGGGATTTTTTGTAGCGTATGAACCCAGATTTGCATCAGTATTTGTTTAGTTGTATTTAGCACCAACCCTCAGAAATAAAAGGGCATTCATATTTTAGATCAGTAAAAGATAATCACAAAAACAGTAATGTATTTTAATTACTTTTAAAAGAAGGAAACTTTGTCATCATTTCATTTTGTTAAAAAAAATAATCTGGGGAAAGATTAAAATGATAATCTATTGCATTGTGGGTAAAGAACATCATTCCATGCCTTCATACCATTTGATCTATACTTGATTGGGGTAATTCACGTGATCAAAGCATTAACTGTTAAGCTGTTGTAGCCCAGGAAAATCTCTGTATGAAAGGAAAAGGAAATAAAAGCGCTTTATCTGCTTCTGGAATAAATGTTTGGTCATGATTTTAATAAAACCTGACGGGATATTTTGTAAAAAAAAAAAAAATCTGCACAATTCATAGCCAACTTTTTTCTCAAACAGAAACGGAGCTGGAAATTACAGCTGGCTCAGCGAGAACAGACCCGGTCTGATTAGTCGTGTAAAGGAGTTTCACACTGGGCTGCTTGCTGACACATTTAATATATTGTCTTCTGAACTGTGCAGTGTTTTAAGAAATCAGAGGAATAGCTGCACTATGTGTTGAAAACCTTTCAATGTTCAAAAAAAATGAATAAACACAGAATGTCACTTTCTAAAAAATATATATTTCTGGTTACCATTGGAGTGTTGCAAAAGTGCACTGTGTAAATAAATAGTGTAAAAAGATCCTCACAGAGGTCATACGCCATAGAAGTCTTTGTGATTTTTTTTTTCCTTTTGGCTGCTTATTGCTCTTCTACTCCAAAGATTTCTAGTCATGTGAATTAAAAGCCAATGGTTTTGTAGGTAAAAGCCCAGAGGAGGCGAGCGACATGGCCCTGGCCTACATGAAAGCACGGGTGAACGGTCTGGCTGGTGTGGTGGTTGTGGACCCAAAAGGTACCTGGGCAGCACGCTTCAACAGCAAACAGATGTCATGGGCTGCAGCTCAGCAAGGGCAAATCCACTATGGACTGTACCATGGAGAGGACTTCATTGAGCCTCTGTAGTTGTGCTCATCATCAGCATGAGCATGCACACACATCTGAAAAGATTTTTAACACAATCATAAAGTGCTGCACTGTTAGGCCACAGCTGTATTGCTTTTTGAGCCGTCACAAAGCTGCTACTTTTACGGCAAAACAAATCATGTGGTATTCCTGTGTCTCTGTAATGTTCTAGTGTGTGTGTGTGTGTGTGTGTGTGTGTGTGTGTGTGTGTGTGTGTGTGTGTACATCTAATAAAGAAAAATTGGAAAAGATATATTATAAATATATAAGTGTGATTGTTATTATAA
>JAYDZG010000039.1:4097951-4115762 GCA_034509265.1 Microcambeva bendego
TTAGAAACACTTATGTGTATTCAATAGTTATTTATAGTCATGTTTCTGCTCCCAACATTGGGGTAACCATTTGCACATCACCTTGACTTTTATCCCAATAAACAATTTTGGAAGAATCAGACCTGGTTAGAACAAAGTGAGTTCAGCCTCACCGAGAAACTCACTGGTGAAATACCTCTTATACTGGCCACCAGTATGAACTCAGTGTCAACACACACTCATACATTTACATTGGAATTTTTTTTTAATTCAAAACATGTCTGATATTAATGAGATACAGTATGGTTATCTGAGCTTCAGAGGAGATCTTAGGTTAGATTTAGTTAATTATCTATTTGTGTCTTTCGGAAGTCTTTGTCAGTGCCAAGTTCAAGGTGTCAACATTCCTAGTGTCCTGCTTTTTCATTGTCCAGCTTTTCAGATAACAGTCTTGACATGTTCTGTCATTTATGGAGAGACACATTTTTAAACACTGTGATTTTTCCCAGCTCCTTCATTCTTGCTCTGAAAAGATAACAAAAGTCCTTAAGAGATGCCATCTTCCATTGCTTGCCACGTCAAATCATGTTTGAACACACTACTGGTAGTGATGTAAATATAACAGTTCTTGATGTATGCTACTGTCTGCGCAGCTGTAGTTTGTGACTCAGAGATGTGCTTGTGCACCTGCAGAAACTGACGTCCTTATTGCTCTGGAGAGTTCTCCAGCCCTCTGGCTTTGATTTGGGTTCCATTTTTAGGGTCCCATTATGACAGAGAAGCTTTTGAAAATCCCTTGGAGCAGATGGGAATAGGGGGGTGGAGGAATGCCATTAGAGCAGAACAGCAACAATCGGATCCAGAGCTTCAAAGCTTCATCCAGCCCAAAGGCATCTGCCTCTAACACTTCATGATGTCGTGTGCCATGGTTACATTTATAGCACAGGCATTAATATTCAATAAATGATTAAATATATTAATGAACAAACGCTCCTTGAATTCTTTACATTCTATTTTTTGTTATCTTTAGTAATAATAAGAAAAAGCATTTGGTTTATTTTAATCTGCACGAGCTCAAAACAACCTCGAAAGAAAAAAAGGTGCAATTTAAACAGCACACAGCATCAGGTGTGAATGATCTTATTGCTTTCCCAGCTTCAGACTGGCTGCAGATGGATGAGGTTATTTAATCTGAAAATGAGCCAATGCAGTGTAATACAATTCCACAGAAATTCACTACAGAATCTTCAGAAGTCAATAACAAAACATGCGTTCACAACATTCAGCAGTAAACCAACAAACAGGATGCAAATATATACATTTATACCAAGGCCCTTTCCTGTTCCAGCATTAATGACAGTGACCTTGTGCACTATGCCTGTCTACTTCTTACATAATATCAATGCCCAGCCTAACTAATGACTTTACCTTTTCACATGCCTAGTTTTGAAATGCAATGTTCAACAAGCTCGCGGTCAATAGTAGCCATATAGTGTGCGCATTTGTTTATACAACTGTATGCTAGTTGTTCTAGCTATTTAATAAATATACATTTCTTTAGATTTATATATACTTGTGTGCTTTCACCTTTTTAGATGCGATCAACAAAAGGAGTGTCGGTGTGGCCGGTGGGACTTGTGGGGGGTCGCAGATATGAGCGACCCCTGGTAGAAAACGGCAAAGTGGTGGGCTGGTACACAGGCTGGAAGGCAGACCGACCTTTCGCTATTGACATGGCAGGTAAGGCCTTAAAGAAAAAAAGACACTTCATACCAAACCACTGTCAATTTAATTAATCAGCAACCCAAACAAAAACTATGGGCATTTTAATACAATAATATCTTACTTATATGAACAGTTTTGCACATTAATATTTATAAGCAGTATGTATTAGGAAGAACCCTTTAATAAAAGCTTCAATCCATCGTGCAAGTTGAAGCATTATTCATGAAAAATGTGTTGTTATTTAGAGGTGAATATTCAGTACGGAGCACATGGAAGGCCCTTGTGTTGATCAAATTGAAACATTTTAGCTGTCTAGGGGAGCAAGATTTGGTAACATCAGGATGTACAGTGCAAGTTCTCCTACATATAAAGATGAGAGAGGTCTGTAATTTTCAGCATAGGTACACTTCAACTATGAGAAACAAGCAAGATTTCTGGCTTGCATGTAACTTCTTCTTTAAGAAGCTCTTCTGTCCTCCACTCGTTACCTGTATATGCTGTATATGTAATTGCTTCGTTTTTAAGATGTTATGCTGTTAGAATTAACTTCCAATTCATCACAGATGTAGCTAATCATGTCTGTGTAGATGCAAGGGTGGATAATAGCATGCACATTTGAACCCTGATCTAAGTGATGGTGGTCTATTATGATATACCTCTGTACCTCCTGAGCACTAGACACATCTTTATTTCGGAATACATTCACTGTTTATGCACCTGTGCATAAGTGTTCAAGAGGTTCTCAGGTTTAGAGGTTCACCAACATAATTTCTGCATTTTCGTCACACAGCTCTGCTCCAAATGCCATCCAATCGTATCCTCACCTTCCCATGCCAACCCTGTCTCTAACATGTGAGTGGGGTGTTGTGTGCTAATTACCAGTTGCTGTACCCCAGTGTTGCCAATTTTAGGTGAAATAAAATTGCCTGGCCTGTTTGAAGAGAAACAACATGTCTTATTGACTCTTACACTCATACTACGTTGCTACGGGGGGTTGTAACACCCATCTGTGGAAAAAAATGCTATGTGGGAGGAACACAGTCCAGGTGGTTGAAACTTGCATGCTGGGAACACAGATGGACTCATTTCACAAATAGGATAGTGCTAGCCTAGTGGTTAGAGACTATGAGGTTGTGGGTTTGAATCCCAGCTCTGTCATATAACCCCTGTTTGGCTCTTGAGTAAGGCCCTTAACTCCAGGTATGACCCTGTGATCTGCACTGTGACTGGCTGGGATGTCATTGTACTGTATACGTGTACCCTAGATTATTCTTATTTGTACATCCACCCTAGTGAGACTTTCAAATTTTTGGTTAAGTCTTAAGCTTTGACTTTGATTTTTGATACATGAACATAATCTTCCTCCCACATGGCAAATTTCCCCATGTATTCTCTTTTTAAAATAAATAATAATTAAATATAACCATAGTAGTACGTTCGTAGTACTTTAAAATCTTTTGAAAGTAATTCTGAAGTGGGGGTTTGTGGGAATGATCCACGGGACCCATGTGAGATAAAATAATCATTAAAACATTGTCATTAGGACTTTTCTTGAGAGCACAATGCATCCACAACTCAAAATTTTAAGTAGTAACACAGAAACTTAAATGTAACAATAACAATGGGGGAGGTGTGACTCAAATGAAATGGTTACTAGAAGTAAGAGGTTTCATCTCTGAGGCCCTGTTAAAAAACTGGAAAATGTAATTCAGTAAAGGATGCTGGACTGGAATGTGAAAGTGTGATGACTTAGACTTGCTCATAAGAAATGCTGGCCTGAGACTAGTCTCAGAGATAAGTTCAAATAAATTGTGGGATCTTCTACTGCGCACCAACTCCCTGGGTGCCACCTTACCACTAAGATACACACACCAGTGTGTTGTGGTGCTGGTCCCAAGCCTGGAGAAATAGAAGGGTTGTGTTAGAAAAGTAATATCTATGCCAATCTATGCTACATCAATAATGCAATTCACATCCTGCTGTGTCGACTCCTAATGAGGTTCTAGTCATTATCATGATTATATGGATTATATATGGCAATCTGAACATTTTTATGTCGAATCTTAACCACTAGCCAGTTGTAGCCTAGTGGTTTATGTACTGGACCAGCCAACCAGTTCAAGCTTCCCCACGGCCAGGTTGTTGTGGTTAAGCCCTTGAGCAGAGAATGTTCTGCCTCCAGGCATATATTGTTCTATATATTGTTTCAGAACATTCAATATTAATGTTGCACCTTAAATACAGCCTTGCGTTTGTTCAGGAAGAATGGCGTGACCTCCTCAGCTGTTGTAATTTATTGGTTTAACCCAGTCGTGAGCATGTTTATTGTTATTATTGTACATTATTAATTATGTACAATAATAATGTTGTGTAAAATCAATGCAAAATGTGATATTTTAACACGCTATATTACTGCAGTATGTGACCATGTCTGAACATGTTTAAAGCAACTTACAAATAATTCATTCAAAGTATGTTTATTGTTTAAGTTTTACTCTTCTGTGTATCAACATGCAATTCAAGAGTCTGCAGTACAATTTGCTGGGAAACACGGACTTTCAACTCCCTCTACAAATTTTCTATGGGGTTGAGGTCTGGAGACTGGCTAGGCCACTCCAGGACCTTGAAATGCTTTGTACGGAGCCACTCCTTCATTGCCCGAGTGGTGTGTTTGGGATCATTGTGATGCTGGAAGACCCAGCAAGGTTCCATCTTCAATACTCTCACTGATGAAAGGAGATTTTGGCTGGAAATCTCATGATACATGGCCCGTTCATTCTTCCATTAACACGGATCAGTCATCCTGTCCCCTTTGCAGAAAAACAAAGCATTTTTGGGTATCTCTGCTTGCCCACTAGGATAGATCTGACCACAATCATAGTTAACTTAGTGCAGTTTGTTGGTCTGTACTCACACAAGTGCACTGATGCAGAAACATCCAATGATTATTCATCACGCCTCAAACGCGTGTTGGAAAGGAATCCCTCTTCTATCCAAATCGATCATATCTGACAGGACACCGATTGTCTGAGAATTAGGGAACGGTTGTAATTAATTTCCCTAACGATGTTCCTTCAAAAACAAATTAACTAATGACAATGATACCATCAAGGTGAAGCTGCAGTAGACATGTGAATCACTCCGCTCCGGATGAAATTAGCTGAATTAATGTTTTTTTTTTTGTTTTTTTTTGCCCCGGCAGCACAGCAGCGTGCTGTAACAGTGCATTAAACAGCGGCGTGGCAAAAAAGGTGCTGACACATCTGAGCTGTACAGAGACGCAGAGCTAACGTACTGCAGACTGAGTAAAGAGAATGGCAAAGCTCCAGCTGTACAGCAAGGGCGAGGGCGGCAATCCATAGCGAAACAGGATCCAGAGCCAAAGTATTCAGGCTCCCACAGTGCCTCTGAATGTAGTGATGTTAAGTAATGCCCGCTATCAGAAGACTGCGTTGTCCTAACCTTTCCTCCCTTCCTCTCACCATCAGTATTTGGCTCGCCCACCTGTTGCGTGAATGTCAAGACTATTCAAAAATAGAAAGACTGATAACTACATTCTTCCGTGATAACATGGCATGGATTAGGTATCATCACTTTAATCTGGTCTAATTTTTTTAGGATCAGAAGAACAGAGCAGTGAGATAAATTTAGGTTTCCCAGTGTTTCTACTCCAAAAAGAGCAAACACAGAAGCCGGGAATGAGGTCGTGCCAAGCTTGTTATTGCCTTAAGTAACGCTCTCACCTGAAGAGGGGTTCAAGTGCTTGTCGAAACCGAAGCTTTAAAACAACAACAACAGAACGACAACAAAAAAACATAATACAGCAAGAGAGGTTATTTGTTGACACTCTCCGGCCTTTTCATACATAAATGGCAATGTTGAAATGCCACAAAGAAATAACCTCCTCAAAATAAATCCATACCATTAAATAAGCATGCACTAATTTATAATACAATGTCGAAATGCCGGGCGGCTGTGGCCCAATATGTGTCATCCGACAAGGCAACATGGCCCTGTGACCATGGCCAAAGCGGGGGACAAAGTGGCTTTTGTGCTTAAAATGGGGATTTGCTTACATGGACACAGCACATTTTCTTTTTGTATTCACATTAAATTAGTAAGGTGCCATAGTGAGAGGGATCTGTCTGTGCTCAGATAAAGCAGCAAGATCTTCCGCTAGTACACCAGCTCCGAGAGTCAGAACTCCTTGGTTTGAAAGTCGGTGATGCCACTGGTTGGATGGGTGCCACCCTAGCAACTAGGATGCACAAACCAGTACATTTTAGTGCCAGTTCTAAGTTTGTATATATAAAAGGGATGTGTCAGGAAGGGTATCCTGCATAAAAATAATCCCAAATAAATAATGCTGACTACAAACTCTGTAGTGACCCCTAACAGGAGCAGCCGAAATTATTCACATTGGAATCTGCCTGTGTAAAATTTGGCCTCTTACTTTACCCAGTAAAAGAGCGAAGATGCTTCCTTCCTTCTTGCTGATGATAGTTTAATTATCGATAGTTTAATTGTTTAATTATTTATAAATAAATGACAGAGCTTCATTGTTAAGTGAAGTGCCTTTAAGAAGACATTGTGTTTTTATTCTGTTTTCTATTTTTAGAGCCCTGAAAATGTTTCTTAATTTTGTGGACACACTGATGGACGCCAAACTGTCTGAATTTAAGTGATGGATGAGTTGCATTAGCAGAATGTGATTTTTTTTGTTTTGTTTCTGCTTTGCTTCATATCTGCTGCCAAACAATGGACACACACAATACCTTTCAATCCCTTTGTTATGGTATTAAATCTAAAAATCTCTTCAGGTAAATCAGAATGGACCTATAATACAATAGAAGAAATCTCTTTTCTTTGAATTTTATCAAAGTAATTTCCTCGGATTAAATTTTATGTGCCAACGTTTTAAAAAGGCTGAGGCGGAACTGGCTGGCCATCACCTATTAATAAAGCACAGCAGGATATTAGAAAGTCTAGGGCTCCACTTACAGCGCAGAGAGAAAGCTAGCTCAGCTGAACCTCTCTGCTGCAATTAAGAAACTTTGTTGCTGACAGATAGCTAGCTGGCTTTAGCTAAACCACAAGTATACCAGAAAAAATGTTCACAGTTGTCAGTTTTTATAAACCAGTGGCTGTAGATTCTTAAAAATTGTGACCCAGTGCTCCACATATATGATAATAATAATGACAATATTAAATAATAAGTTCAATTTATATAGCACCTTTCAAGAAGCCAATGACTCTGTATGATTGTTATAATCTAAAAACCTTACCAGAAGTTTAATTGTTTTTTTTTTAAAAAAGAAAATTGTTAGTACTTATAAATGTAATGGACACTATATATAAATAGGTGGACACTATATAGCCAATAATATTTCGGCACCTAACCATGCGCTTGTTGGGCATATCCTGTTAAACAATTCCTTCATTATTTTACTATTGCTTTATAATGGTCAGGGTCACGGCAAGTCTAATTAAATGGCTAAAAGACAGGAAACACCCTGAACAGGTCATCTGTCTATTCACTTATTCCTAGGGGACTTTCGGAATCCCCAGTTAATCATTGAAGGAAACCAGAGTACCTGAAGGAAACCCACAAACACACTGGCAGAATATTCAAACTGTAAACAGAAAGGACTTGGACTGCTTCAACTTAATACCAAACTAGTACCTTTTTGCTATGACTTCAAAATATGAAATAATTAATTTGTGCCCCTTCAGTCAACAGAGCATTGTAGGGCCAGGCATTGATGTTGGACAAGAAGAGGTCTTGTGAGAAGCCTTCTCGGTTGCTGTTTTTACAGCAGAAAAGATGACATAAAGGTCACTCTATTGTAATACTACTTGTTTTGAAATATGTCGAACAAGCTCATGGTCAGGAGACAAAATAATTTAATATAATAAGATTGGTTATTACATAAAAATACACTGATGCCTAGCATTAGACTTTAAAAATTAGAAGGTATTTAGTGCTTTGTGTGAAAGGATTTCTGTTTATAATTTGGCGTGATGGCGCCTTTGATGTAATCAGCCCTCTTTATTCCTCCACGCCAAGGCTTTGCAGTCAACCTGCAAGTGATCCTGGCCAACCCACGGGCCCTGTTCAAGAGGAGAGGAGCCAAGCCAGGCATGCAGGAGTCGGACTTTCTCATGCAGATAACAAAGCTAGAGGAACTGGAGCCAAAAGCTCGGAACTGCACCCAGGTAAGTGTAGTACAGTAATCTACTACAAATAAAAACCATGCAAACCGTGATGTGTGATTTGTCACCATTTCCATTTAACACCATTGTATGGATGAATTATTCATTTATTTAAAGTTAAGAATTGAAATGTTCTTGATTACTTGATTAGTATGTAACAAAAAATATGAAGCCACAAATATATTTTTTCTTTTAACCTCTGCTTCCATTAGGGATCATCACAGTGGATCGCAATCATAGTTTTTTATGACAGAAATGCAACAATTCATTATTTGTTGATTAAGTGTTTGAACACCCCCCATAACCCCATAAGTTCTCAAACACTGTTGACAGGTGTTAAATAATTCAAAATGCATTTTATGCTTCATAAAGTTTGAGAGCAGGCTCATTTTTGGTTCTAGTATGACATTAAGGTCTATAAAACATGGTGTGATGACTTATGGAAGGTGTGGAAGATCTGCAGCCTGCACTGAGCAGGCCCTCTATCTCATTAACCATCATTATAATGAATGCACTGGCATGTTAGGATGGAGGTTTTCATTTTATGTGGTATTTACTATTTGAAGGAGAGCAGCTTGGGCCGGACTCAAACCTGAACTGTTTATAAAGTTGTTCAACAGCTGAAGTGTGACCCTCCTTCCTTATTATATCTCTCAGTGTTTATATATTGTCATGCCATTTCTACACTTTCCTTTATTATCAGCCAGTATCTTTTCTGATTATATCAGAACACCTTTTTTGTGTAGGTGTAGGTCTCTTAGTGTACTTCTGGTCCTCCTAGCCTTGAGTAAGAGTAGTCTCTTCTTTCTGGGTCCTTCATGTCACAGTTAGTGCCATCATCATTATCACCCAATTATCCTAATGGCAGCAGCACTGTGGTTATTAATAGTGTCTATTAGCAAGGCTGACATTCCCACTAATCACCAACACCAGTCACAGGAGGACACCCGTCTTACAGGAGCACAGTCCAGTGCCATCATGATCTGTCACAGCACAAAAGAGCTTTATTCAAGCAATCATTAGAACAGACTCAAAAGCATAACTAGAGGGATTATAGATTGCCGTGCAGACATAACATCTTCTAAAGCGAGCACCTCAAAAGACGAGCAAGACAGATTATATAAAGAAAAGAAGCTTTTGAAACAGCGTCATGTTAATCTTTTTAATTGAATCTTCGCTGAGTTCACACTGAGAGCTGGTTGCACATTGTTCTGGCCTTCATGGTTCAGAATGCTAATTATAATAGCCACAGATGACAGTTAGTCTCCAAGCAGAACCCTTCCACTCCTTTAAAGAAAAGGTTACACTTAGTATTTTCTCAAATCTCATTGGAAGCATGACAAGAGCAAGACATACCACCAATGAAGCAGCTCCCAGAATGCCCCAATGCAGGAAGGGTCTGGATCTGAGACTCAGCTATTGATAGTGAATCAGTGGGTTGAGAGATCAGGAAATGAAATGTGTGGGTAGGTAGAGGCACAGTGAGCGACGGCGAGTGGAAGGCCAGTAGAACCGACGAGGAGAGATGGAGGTCACACTAGGGCAGAGAGTTAAGACGGCGAGAGAGTAAAGAGCAAAGCCATTTCCAGGCTTATTTACAGACACAATTGAGAGACACTTCTGCTTATAAATGTCAATATGCATCTCAGGCTTGTCGCTCAGTCCCTGCCAGGCAGTGACAGGCGAAGAAAGGATGCCAGAGCATCGTGCCTGTCAATGCCTGAGAGCTCAGCACACAGAACAATCCATCAAAGGACTTCTCTCACACATGTGCTTTCTCTCAGCAACTCAATCAGTCTTAAAGTGATAATACATCTTAAACACCAAGCTCAGGAACTTCAAAAAATATAGACAGATAACATCCATCAGTAACTCCCAAAAGTGCAGACACTGCAATCTGCTTTTCATCTGTTTATAACACAACAGTATTGACTGTCCTTATGAATTTATTTATACAAAGCTTAGGTGCACTCAAAGTGTAAGTAAATTTAAGTCAAACAATTAATTAAAGAAAAATTATATTGGCTGCTCCAATAAGGGTTGATTTGGCACAGTTTTATTTTGGATGCCATTCCTCATACAATCTTCCCTATTTATCTACTCTTGGGAAAGGCACTACAATGCAATGGTTTATACATCTTAGTGGCTTGGTACCTATAGGACAATTCAGTGTCTTCAATTCACCTGGCTGCATCTTTTTGGACTGTTTGAGGAAACCTGAGCTCGCTGGGGATACCCATGAAGACAAGTGCAGAACATGCAAACTTTACACCAAAAGGACCAGGGCCATCTCACCTTGGAAATGAACCCTGGACCTTCTTGTTGTGAGGCAACAGTGCTATATACCAAGTCACTATGCCATCTACAAGTGAATCCTCTCAACTGCTCTCATTAGGGGTCACAAGAGAAGATGGTTTTTTTTTGTTGTTGATGTTTTTTGCACTGGATGCCCTTCCTGGTGCAACCTTCTTATTTATCCAGGTTCATGACACGCACTAATATGCACCGGTTTGTGCATCTTAGTGGCTAGGGTGGCTCCCAGCTGACCTGTGGCAAAGCTGAGTTTCAAATCCAGCTGTTGCACAATTAATTAAATTGAAATGAAGCTCTAAATTTAAACAGCTGGACTATAAAAATGAACTTTTACTAGGGAAGGAAAGGGGATGAATTAGATAACACTGTATGAGGTGGTTGTAATGTCTGTGGACATCTCTGCAGCTTAAACATTTAGACATTTTTACACACTGTCAAATCACATTATTTTGACCACTTTATACTTTCGATAGCTGCAGTGTGAAAGAAGTCACGTTTCGTGCGTGGGTATATATAAGGTGTGGAAGGCACTCACAACCAATTTGGGTATGCTGATCATCTTCTCTTGGCTGAATATGATCTTCTAGCAGACTAGAAATGTCCCATAATCGTTGGAAGGGCATGACCTAGAGTTCCAAGTCCTGACCCCTTAATTCCCCTGACTTGGACGTAGTTGAGCATCTGTGGGAACCCCCCAATAGTCGTGTGTACTCGACTGGTGGTTTTAATGATGTGGCTCGACAGTTTAGTAACTGAATACCTGTTTTCTAATTAATTGTAAAAAAAAAAAAAAAAAAACATTTGTCTGATTTGTTTGATTAATTATCTTTTTTTACTTACTGCTTTCTGCCTAATGAGCATCAGCATACAATAATTACAGTATTAGGAAAAACAAGAACATAAGCGGTTTAATGTGCTGCCATTTATTAACAGTGAAGGACAGAAAAGTTGGATAATTAGCCTAGTGCAGGTTTTTCAGTTTCAGGCAATTGTGATCATGTTTAAAGTCTATTGGTACACACTGATCATCAGTTTCTAATAGCACGGCTGTAGCAGCTACAGAATTACTTGCTAGTTATGCGAAACCAGTTAATTAGAAGCGGCATGTGTTGGGAAATTGATGTACCTCACCTGAGTGAAGCTGTTTTCACAGCACACACATACCTGCTTCACACTTATAATTAAGAGAAGTGAGTTAAATAGGCTGGGGAGGATACATGTTCAACAGCACCAACCTTGAACACAATGAACAAGAAGCAGCAGCACTGAGATCTGAGGCCATCAGAATTCCTCTATAATGACCTTTTCTTTTGGTCTTCACTTCTTCATTTCCTAAACATGTGGTCTTACTAAGCATGTATTTTTTTTCAGGTCCTGGTGTGGCACACCCGCACGGAGAAGGTCAACCTGGGCAATGAGCTCAAAAGGCATCCGGACTCTGTTCAGATCGAAGTCTAGTACACAGGCCGGCCATGAAAAAGCTCCCAGAGGACGACACACATTGGCTGGCTAACATAGCGACCACGCCAGGCGCCAACTCAGTTCGTGCCAGCCTTGGAACCGACAGCCTGTTGATAAATGCTAAAAACTTGGCGTGAACTCAGACGGTCGTGGATTTGTCTTTCATCCTTTGAATGTTTTGTTTTCTTTCTTGGTGAATCAATTGATTGTAAAACATTTTAAGATGATCCTGCCACAAAGGGAAGACAGACTGGAACATGTAATGAGCAGACAACTGCAAGTCCTAAATGTGAACAGAAGGTGATTACCCAGACTGCTTTAAAATGCCAAAAATTGGAGGAATTAAGAAGAAGAAACAGGCTTGATCCACCTTGATTAGGATGGGTAGCTGCTCAGGATCAGTGGAGGAACATTCCTGTACAAAGCAGGAAGTAACAGTCACTGAAATAGAGACACTTGGCTTAAACTGGGTCAATGACATGAAATGTGGTTAAAACACACCACTGCAGCATTATAGAACTGCAATTTCATTTTGATCACAAAGAGCAGATGTTGAAAATTTGACTCTCTAGCTCATAAGCATGAAAGTCTATGTAGATGCTCTTCCCCAACTGGGATTTAACCCACCAATGCCAGCTCTAAGCTGACGTGTAGGCTTTAAGGGCATTTAAAGGGCAACAAAATTGAGGTGACATTATATTTTCTAAATTCCAACATCTGTTTAAGAATGTCTTCATTAGTAATCCACATTCAGCCAGTCTGTGATATGTTTCCTCCCACCTCTTTAAATACATACAGAAGATGTGTGGGCTGCTGTAAATTATGCCTGATGTTTAGAGGCGGCGGACTCACTGAGGCGTTGAAATCACTGCCACCGTGACGATGATGGAATGGTCAGTTAATTGCAGTTCATACTCTGAATGAGAGGCAAAAACACAAATGACCTGGGTAGATCAGCAGGTGTGGAAAATGACGTGCAAAACACCACCAAGGGGGAAAATATTAACAATCACAAAGATAATGAGACTGGGAATATATTTTAGAACATTTGCAATGATTTTCTTTGGTTTAAATTTGTTGACTGCAAAGAAGTGTCTTAACATATGGAGCACAGCTATCCTGAAAAAAACCACTCCTACAATATGAATGTTTTAGCAAATGGTAATGTTTTTTCTCATTCCAATTCCAAGTTCTGACTTTCAGGTAGTTAAGATCACTGAAAAATGCAGTGTCAACGGTAAGCAAGCGATCAAAGTTGTTTGTGTGATTATGTGAGAAAAAATTAATCAATCTGAGTGGATTTGGCAACACGAACAGCAGGGATTGTTCTGTAATGAGTTGGTGGTTTATAAATATTTTTGCAATGCAGTGTGGGTATTATATTTTGTAACCATATGGTCAGAAATTAAAAAAACCTGTGCGCCCCTGTATTCTGAAATATTACACCCCAGTCTCACATTTTTACAACTCCGTCACTGCCACTTGCATGCCACTGTGATCCAGATGTTCAACTTTCATTAGTCACGGAGAGTGAACAAAGAGTTGTGCTTGAGCTGGTCAATCTAGCGCTGACCAGTAGGCAAGTGGAAATCGGTGCAAATACCATGTAGCGTGAACAAGGTATAACACTGACCAAGAAAAACGTCATTGGTTAAATAATCTCAGGAGCACGATGGCTCATGGGAAGCACCGGCCCCCTCACAGCAAGATGGTCCTAGGTTCAATTTCAAGGTGGAATGATGCAGTCAGTTTACCTGGACTCCCACTAGATGTGTATGTGTGTGTGTGTGTGTTGTGTGTTTGGTCTGTGATTGATGATTCTTGAATTTCATCGAGAAATAGATAAACTGGTAAAACAATGAATGAAGCACAGTCAGCTCATAACTAAAATATGGTGATTTTTTTGCTTTCCAAAACTATTGAGAGCAGTGGAACCATCTGGTGTTTGTCATGATTTTATAATAAACACTGAACATGTTCGAAAATGTAGTCTGACTGTATAAATCTTCTATACTGTGCAATAAAAAGCCTCACTACGGTTCAAAGAACGAATTAAACTCCTTTGCCAATATGGAACCAGTCAGAGGGTCAGTCCAATTACTGCAACAGTTTTTTATCAGTTCCTTAATTGAACTGTGTGATGCTCGTGTTCCCATCTTACTAGAACATTCGATAATTGTATTTATCCACACCAAACAAATTGAAGTGCTTGTTGGATTCCTAGTTCATCTGCGTTTTCCTAATTCTTACTTACAGATGTGGCTGGTCCTTCAAGGTTTAATTATCTTAAAAGTAATTTCAATGGTGTGTGAGATAAGAAGAGTAATAAGGGAGTTTGCACAATTTAATTAGTAAAGTTAGTATCTTAAATTGAATAAAATCTGTTGGTATGGTGTTCGTATTCCTTCTCTAAACAAGCTGATTTACTGAGATTTTGACTGGTCACAGCTTCAAGTGCTCTGATCTGAGTAAACGCTTTTGTGCATGCTGTGCAGGAAAGTACTGAAAATACATTAAATATTACCAACAAAAACAATGACATTCATAAAGCAGGACATTGTAGTGTTGGATAAATAGGAAGGGTTTTGTCAGAAAGGGCATTTGGCATCAAAACTAATCAAAATCAATGGTGCAAATTTCAATCTGCTGTGGCGACCCCTAACAAGAAAGAAAAAACAAAATCATGTGGTTGCACCATGCAATATTACATACATCTATCAGTCAGGAACATAAATCAGCCATCTCCATTACAATTATAATTTTTAAATGACCATTTTAAAATGTGATTAAAGCACTTTGCTTCTGACAAAGCTGTTTCACTCAGTAGGGGACAGTAGGGATGTAACGATTCACCATGAGACAGTTAAAAATCGATTCACGTGGGGTATGTTTTGAATTGGTGATTCATTTAAGACGAGTGTGCGGTATATCAAGGGGGTCACGAGCATCACTAGGTTCATTTCTAGTACATCCAAATATACTTAAAAATTTTTTTACCAGGGATAACTCAAGAAATATAGAAATGATGCATATTATGCTCATATGAATCCAAATCTTGTAATTCTTAGCCGAAGGGCATGTACCAAATGAAATCTTGTGCAATATGCTGACTGAATTGCAGGCAGGAATATACATATTGAACACCTGGTAGGCAGAAATCTCACACAAATAGGGGCAAACAGCCTTTTTAGGTGTGATTTTTTTAAAGAAAGATGCTTGGTGATAAAACAAAAAATCTAGGAAAAATAAAGTACAATACACACGACCGCCACTTGGCTCTTCTCGGTATAACTCGGTCAAGGTGTTACTTGAATAGAAATGGAACATACATAGTAAACAATAATGATAATGTGTTACATGCATGTGTCCATGTAGTGGTGAACAGTGGCTTTTATGCTCTCTAGGGGGGTTTAAGTTAAACATGATATTCGTTTTAAACAACAACTGGTGCTAGATACTTGAACCTGGCTTTTTTTTGGGAATACTTTGCCCCTATATCAGAAATAAAAGGGCCTTTATTGTTTAGATAGATAAAACAATCACAAATACAATTTTGTACTTGAAAGAAAAAATAATGAAAAGAAACTTTATCAGAAAAAAAAACCCTGCATCAGATCATGGGTAGAGGGTATCGTTATATCCCTAAAGGTCAGACATAAACAAGATCCATGGCAATTTAAATGGACCTCCATCAGAAAAGCTTCGGATAATAAGCATCTTTATTCCAAATGACCCTCTTTTAAAAGCAAAATAGGAAAAAGGAAAAACAAATAAAACCAAACGTGAACTTTACAATAAAGGAGTCATTAAGACAAAACGATCACACAACAGTTCATGGCTACTCACTGTTTAATTCACGTAAATAACATTTGAATTCCTCTGTACTAGGCACCAGAAAAATGTAAACACATGGTAAGAAATAAACCTGGATGACGAGCTGTGGATGAGCACGTTATTGCACGGCAGACAAACCCTGTCTGCCTGGGTTACGAGATTAGCACAAATCTGTATCAAAACACTTGTTTGTTAACCCCTCTCCCACCCCTACATGTTCAAATTTCCAATACATGTTCGTTGTGGACCCGGCACATATTGATTTTGTTCACCAGCGGTCAAATCCAGGCCGGTTTCTCTGATTGGCCAGTCCCGTACAGCAAAGTCATCCAGGTTTATTTAATAGTTGCTAACTGTGCTTGTCTGTATCGCACACATTAAAACATCACATTAAAAGATGACGGGGTGATGAGCTGAGGTTACATGGTTTCCTAAAGGAATGGAAAGAAGGGGTTACGGCTTCTATCTTATGCTTACATACAGTACATCTGTTCTTACGATAGCTTCTACGGGGATACAGCGGGAATATACAGTGGTCAGCATGAAAAAAGGAAGGGTCACGAACATGATAGCCATTTGTCTGCCATTTAAATACTATTATTTACTATTGAATTTTTGTACTGATATATTAGACGCCTGTATAATTGGTCCAGCAGCTTTCTTGCCGATATGTATTTTTTCTTAACCCAAAAATATATATATAGTAGAAGTAGAGGAAGAAAAACAAAACTGGAAAGTAGACGGACAAAGCTGCCGGTCTCTTCGACTCCTCACACCCTGGAGCACTCGATTGATTCAAAGTGGCAGAGTGAGCGAACACTCCCCAGTAACAGAGTAGTAACGTTGGAAAAAGTGGAAGGGGGGGCGGGGGGCAGTACATGAATAAAACTCTCCGTGTGCTCTGGCGGCTGGTCAAGACAGAGAAGACGAAAGGAAAGAGGTATCCTTCACCCTTTATTGTCCTCCACCTCCGACCTCCCTCGCTCGCTCGCTCATTTACTTCCAGAGCTGGGTACTGAGGGTCTGACCAGCAGGAGGTCCCACCCAGCCCCCCACAGTGGTCCCCGGCTGGCCGAAAGCCATCGGAGCACCATTTAGGTTCAGACCAGACATCTGCTGATTCATCTGGGCCAAAATGGGAAGAGAGAAAACACAAAAAACAGAAAAAATATGAACACATAATGATTTAAACATCCGACTACTCTTCTGTAATCTGTATCGTGATTTGTCTCTACTCTATTCTTCAATCCTCCCACCAAAAGGAAAAAAAAAAACATCCAGGGTATATATACAGTTAGCTATGTGGCATCAATCCTTTCTGACCTGATAAAAAAGGTACCAGAGAAAGACTGACCATCATTTTCACTTGTCTTTACATGTTATGGAGCCCCCCTTTTATGACTGATTTATAACTTGTCATGCATTATAAATGTTTAGAACACACATTATGCGAAGGTGCATCATACTGTGTTCCGGTCATGTTTATCATATCATAAAAGTAAAAAAACGATTTTTGGTGCGGACCGGCATACCGCCCAGCACTAACAAAGGATTTTAGGATTTTCAGCTGCATTATGGGTAAGGTCAACTTCGCTGGGGCTACTGACAGAGAACTGCTGGAGTATTTGGGACAAAAGGAAGGTAAAACTGTATGTATAGACTGTATTATACCTCTATATTACAGAGCTGTTACACAAAGGATGCACATTTGAAATACTAATAATAATATTATTTAATAATAATAATAAAAAACAGTCATCTCCAGAAAGTCTAAGGTCTGAGTAATGAAAAGAGAAACAGTTTAAATCAGCCATCGTAAACTCACAAGCTGTACCTGACACATGAAACTAGATCCACATTTATGAGTAATTTTATCTACGTGTGAGCTACCTGAGAACTGGTCTTCAAAATAGTTATAAGTAACAAGTTCTTCAAGGATTACTTTTAGTTCAGTTGCATGATTCTATCTTCAAAAAAGTATAATTTAATCATACATGGACCTATAATAAGTCATGTTTGCTTTCTTTAGAAAGCCAATTAATGACTGTACTGAAACATCTATTATTTTTAAATGTAAAAAATAGATGCACCATAATCTCTAGACACCCACAGACGAAAAAAAATCGGTGGTGATGAGGGTTAATTAGTCTTGTGTCCTGGGTGTATCATACATAATTAACCACTTGGATGCAGGGCATCGATCGAGTGTTCCTAGTATATGGGGTTGCGGTAAGAGAGTGTGTGTGTGTGTGTGTGTGTGTGTGTGTGTGTGTGTGTGTGTGTGTG
>JAYDZG010000039.1:4119878-4130177 GCA_034509265.1 Microcambeva bendego
CTGTACTGTAACATCTATTATTTTTAAATGTCAAAAATAGATGCACCATAATCTCTAGACACCCACAGACAAAAAAAAAATCGGTGGTGATGAGGGTTAATTAGTCTTGTGTCCTGGGTGTATTATACATAATTAACCACTTGGATGCAGGGCATCGATCGAGTGTTCCTAGTATATGGGGTTGCGGTAAGAGTGTGTGTGTGTGTGTGTGAGTGAGTGTGAGAAGGGGTGGCATTGTGCAGGAAGAAGACATAATAATAATACAGCTGACCAGGGTAGCACATATACTAAAATTGAAATAAGTCCCCTTTAAAAACAGGGAACACTAAAGTGTAAAGATCCCAAAATGAACAGACACAGAAATGATCTTTTGAAACTAATTGGTTTAAAACTGTCCATCTGTCTTCTAGGAACTGAATCTCTTCACAGCAAGAACATCCAGGGTTTGGAGTTTGCATGTTCTCCTGTGTCATCGTGTGTTTCCTCCCACAGTCCAAAAACATGCAGTCAGGTTAGAGCGGTTACAGTCAGGTTGTTTTGTCCAAGAGGTACCTAGCCACAATGATGCATAGACCAGTGCATTGTAGTGCAGGTCCGAAGCCCGGATATAAAGGAAAGGTGGAGTCAGGAAGGGCATCCGGCGTGAAAACTATGCCAAATTAATGATGCGCCCTAATTGGAGAGACGAAAGAAGAAGAGGAAGAAGAAGAAGATCACAGACAAAGCAGATTTTCACCCACGTCAATCAACCTGTCAATTAGGCTCCTTGTCTGGCTCAGATAGAGTGAAGAAATTCCATTGTACTTAAAAAACTGGGATAATTTTTCAAGGAATAATACCAAGTTGCATGCTATACTGTCAACGAAATGCCCCATAGTTAGAATAAATGTAATATTCTGCATATTGGATTTTGTGATTCTTTATATTATATTCTTTATGAACAATGATTTTGACTCTCTGGAAGGTCTGAATTCTTTTGTGTTTCGACCAGAACCAAGCAGACTCTATTTAACCTTGAGTAAGAGATAGATCGTTCTTTGTTATTCTTAGCGAGACACATCCTAGACAGTAAAATATGCCAGAGAGATATTCTGTGTCACGTATATATTTGTTTTATCCTGTTTTCTTTTCTGTTCCGTCCTTGCACAAATTCCTTCTCCAAACTGTGGGCATCCAAAGTCGTTAATTAGTTATCTGTATGACCACGTAGACTTAGGAGCCATACCATCTAACATCCTTAAAGGTCTCACAGGACCTACACCCCTTCATCCCACACATCATCAAAAACTCCTTGACATCAGGTGTTGTCCCGACCACCTTTGAGAAGGCACAGGTCCTTAAAAAGGCACAGGCTCTATCTAAGATTCTTGACCGTGCTGTTTATAAACAACTGTCTCTCTATGTCTCTCTTTCACTCAGAATGACCTCCAAGATCCGTATCAGTCTGGCTTCAACACAACACAATTCACAAAACCGGCATGCTTGTGGCTGTTACTGAAAAGCTCCATGCAGTCAAAACAGCTAAACGGTCTCAGCAGCCTTTGAGAAAGTGAATCACATCATTCTCTTTTCTACTCTCTCCAACATTTGAGTAACTGGTTCAGCATTGCAATAGATGGTCTCCTACCAAGTATCATGGAGGGGATCCGTATCCTCTTTATGCACTCCGTCAACTGGTGTTCCACGGGAATCTGTACTTAGTCCACATCTTTTGTCCATCTACACTTGCTCTCTTGGTAAGGCCATTGCCTCTCATGGATTCTACCACTAAGATGTAGATGATACTCCTCATCCTGTCATTTGCTCCTTCAGACACTTCAAGTCTCAGCTCGGCAAGCATGCCTGCGAGATATCTCACAATAGATGTGAGCTCATCATCTAAAACTCAACCCCAGCAAGACAGCTGTTGCTTATTTCTGGAGATCAATCACTGCTGCTACTCCATTCTGGCAGGAACTCCTGTGTCCACTACTAAACCCCTCCAGCTCATTCAAAATGCAGCCAAAACCCGAAAAAACGAAACTCTGCCACATAACTTCACTTGTTTTCTCTACACTGGCTTCCTGTAGCTACACGCAGTTTAACACACTGATGCTGGCCTACAAAGCTAAAAATGGAGCAGCACCACTGTACCTCCAGGGTCTAATCAAATGCCAATTTGTATCACGCAACCTCGGTCTCACTCGACTTAAAAACTCACCTCTTTACCAAGCACTTAAATGAACTATCACAAAACACTTTAGTTTTCTCACAAGGTTTACTACAGATTTGTAGTACTTTGTTGTTTACTTTAACTAGAGCATGGTAATGTTTACTATGAAAGCACTTCTGTTCATGTCTCCACTACTATAAACACTGAATGTATAACAGAATATGTTTCGACCGCGTGAAGCATTTGTGCAGTATCACGTACTAAACAACACTCTCTAGTCTTGTCTGTCTTAATGACTTGCTTAGATTAGGGATGTCCTTTTGTATTTACTATAGGGCTTTATGTATTTGATGTACTTTTGTTATCTGCACTGATTATTGTATTGTCTGTCATTTTTTGTTCTGTGTTGAGCCATGGCCCTGGAAGAACGTTGTTTTGTTTCATTTTGTACTTGTATGTATCTGAAATGACAATAACAAAAGGTGAAGGTAAATGAGTCGTTACAACAGATCCTTGATCTGGATAGTTGGATTTCCAATTATTGATTTGGCCCAGTTTATATGCCAAATATCCTTCCTGACACAACTCTCCCTATTTACCCGGCTTTGGGACCGGCACTACAATGCATTGATCTATGCATCATTGTGCCTACTGTAGCTATTGTAGGTCAATTCAGTGTCTAATTAATCTGACTGCATGTTTTTGGACTCTGGGAAGAAAATGCTCCTGGAGGAAAAAAAACAGATGTGGAGAGAACTCCACAGAGAAAGGACGCAGAACACCCCACCTGGGGATCGAACCCAGGACCTTCTTGCTGTGAGATGAGTCCACGTGATGTCTTTACTTTGTTTCGCTGTATATTTGGCTATCCTTAAGATCATTAAAATGAACTAACAAGAAGTATTTTCACCCGTGCTATGGATCACATTGCGACATATGTAAATTTTGTTACCTGCCCCATGCTCCACTGGGTCTGCTGGCCATGCTGCATGGCATACATGTTCTGTGCAGGCACAACACCTGCCGGCATCGTTCCGGCTTGAGTCCCCATCATGCCTGGTGCGAGGCCCATTACACCAGCCTGGGCATTTCCCATGAAGCCATTAGGCATCGTCATGCCGACCATCATGCCAGTATTCTGGCCCATCATAGCTCCACCCTGACCCATGACTGCCCCCATCATGGTGGTAGGTGGCATGGGCCCACCCACTGCTGGAAAGGCTTGGAAGTTACCCTGGGGCTGAGCAGGAAATTGCATCTGAGATGCACCAATGTACATCGCAGCTGTGAAGAAAAGAAACCAAAACTACTTTAGTATGGATACACACACAGACAGACAGACAAACAGACAGATACACACACACACACACAGACACACACACACACATACCCACGCAAGGTGCACAGCCTGAACCAAAATGAAGCGTGGTACTGCATGTCTGCACTAATATGCAGTCCCAGTCTGATTCCTCTCAAGTGATCTTTGAAATGAGAGAGGGAGACGGGGTGCAGTAGATGAAAGGGCTTATTAAGAGGCGACTTGACAGTGGAGAAATGGCACAGCCTTCAATTTAGAGGCAGGCAAGTGCACCCTTTAAGGAGTGCAATGTGGAGCATGAGTAGTTCAGGATTTAAACTGCTTTTAGCGATATTAGACAGCCGAGTTCCATAAATGTGCACAGACTGAATAACTAGCTAGTTAATGTGACCATGGAAAAAATAAGAGACCACTTCAAAATGATCAGTTTTTCTAGTTTGATCATTTCTTAGTCTGTGTTTGACCAAAATAAGCACTGTTGTTTCATTCTAATTCATATTCTAGTTTATATATTAAAACAACATTTCTCAATGTGGTCAAACACCCAGACATTAGAGAAACTAAAGAAAAAGAAATTTTGATGTGGTCTCCTATTTATTTATTTATTTATTTCAGTTTCTCTTATATTTTTCCAAGATCACTATGTGACGATGGCTATGTCGATCAGTTTCAGGCTTCATCCCTGCACATTTTAGCCTAGTCAGTCCACTGCTGGGGACCCCTAGGTCTGGGGGAGTTCCGTGGCACACCCTCCTGCCGACATGCATGCAGTCTACCGACCCCTTCTTATACACCCAGAGAGCAACATATGGCCTCTGCATTGCCCCATTTCTGTGTAGGTGCCCTGGGCCACCATAGTCCTTACAGTGCCCCACCTTTCTGTTTAATCCAGTCATTTCCCACCCAAGCAGTCTGAAGGAAAATTTTGGGTGTGTTGGAAAACCTCGTGATCTCTCTGTATAGACACATATTAGGTCATCTGATGCTGGCTCCTATTAAGTCCACTTCAGATATCAATGTTTTGTTTAGAGTAGAAAGAGTAAGAGCGATCAAAGAAAGCATCCTTATTGGGAGGGGTTTCCCAGAATTCCGTGCGGCATGACTGCGCTCAAAAATGTCAAGAGTGTTTTCGGTACACGGAGGGAGACGTTTTCTGACATGCTAGCACATTGTGCCAACTCTTCTCATTGATTTGAATGGCACAATGCTAACTGCGACAGCTTACTAGCATGATGATGTGATCTCTGTCAACCCTCAGTAGTTAGACAGCTGCCTAGGTAGACAGTAAGACAGCGAGTTGTCTCACTACGTTTCCGAACAGATGCTTTTTGTCTGCATGACTTTAAGTAATCATGCCTGCTAGAGAACGCCTGATCGTTTGCATGAATTTTGGTTCACTATTCCGTTAAAATCAACATCGATCAGGTTGTTTGAACCTGGCTTAATGCACACACTTCATACCTTTTCTCAAAATCCCACTTCATTGTCTTTCTCGCCCCTTATGTCCCTTGTGAGCATAATCTTCTGTGAGAACATCTGTGCTTCATCATGGATTCAGGTCTCCGGTGTGTAGGAACCGAGGCGGGTTCGTACCTTGAGCAGGTTGCTGTGGGACAGAACTGGAACCATACAGGGAGAGAATGGAGTCCTTGGAGAGGGGCTTCTTAGTGGAGTCATCTGCTTTGCTGGTGCTGTTCTCGCTGAACAAATCCAGGTCCTGCTGGGCCGGGGCGGTTCCCGCCGTGCCCGCGGGAGGGACCGCACCGGCGCCCGCTGCTGTGCTCCCAGCTGCCTTGCTGGTGTTGACCTGTACACAGAAGAGTCCATGATCAATACAGCAGGACCTCGATTAAATCTGAAGCAGTGCGCATATCAAACTACTCATCTGCATGCGTACACAAGCCCTCAGGTTCCATCAGGGAGTCTTACAGAACAACCGTCATAACGTACACCTGCCGCTCTCCCTAGACCTCATTTCTGAATGCTAAGAAGCCTGATTTCATTGACGCGTGAATACCGGCACCTGCAAGGCACTTAAACACATCCATAAGATCTTAATAAGTAAGAAAACTTGAGTGAATGTCTCTGTGGGATAAAAGCAGCTGGTTGTGTTTAGGGGGCTGAACAATTAGGTGATTTCATTATGAACTCTGCAGCAACTGGAGTAACTCTCATTACACAAGGTTCATCCGTACACAAGATTATTTCAAAAATAGTCAAGGACAATTTTGTTTCTCCACTTCACCTCACTTGCTGTGGGAGGAAACCGGAGCACCCGGAGTAAACACACGATCATACAAACTCCAGCAAAAAGGACCTGGGTTCGATGTTTTTGGACTATGGGAGGAAAAAAGCTCCCGGAGAACATGCAAACTCCACACACCAGGGAATCAAACCCCAGACCTTTTTGCTGAGAGGGGTGCTACCCTGTGAGCCACCTTGATGCCCCCATTGAAGATAAAAAGCTCCTGTCATGTGAAATCTGTCTTATGGATTCAGCTGCATTATTTTACCTACAAATTTAAGATAAGTTACTCCTTTACTAGTCCCACAGTGGGAAAATTCACAATGAACAAACAAAGAAAAGCTGAAAGGTAGACCTTTACTGGTTACTAATCCTAGTACATCTATGCATCAGTTCTACCAGCTTTACCAAACTTCTGCGAATAAATCAGAAGAGATAGAGATACAGATATTACATTGATCCCTTTCACAGTTACATCTGCTCTCATGAAACTGTGCTAATACAAAAAGATCAACCCAATTAAAGAGTAAACATAATGAAGTGAATGCATGAAAAGAAATTGTGGGTCAATAAAAAATAGAGACATAAAATGTATTGGCATCCAAGTATCCAAGCTGGGGATTGGGGCTGCAACCATTCTAAAATATTTCTGCCATCAATAACTGATGAGAACACTGGTGGAACCTGACATTTACCATGTCCTTCTTTATTTATTATTTTTACATCAGGTATGCCAGGTTGTAACCAATATACAATGTTAATACAGCCTTGATGCACCTATAAGGTAAGTGAACCTGATCAAGCATCAAAGTTTCCAATGAGGTAAAGCACAAGATTCACTTTTTGTTCTCAACTGTTTTCTTCTCTCTCGAAATATAAAGCATCCTGTTGAAACAGCTCAGGTCTGAAAAGTGGCTCAGTTAAGCAGCAACGACTATGCAAATGTAAGAGTAACGACATATACTGTAATAAAAATGTCACTGCTAATAGTTTAATAAGCATTAAAGAAGAACATATAACACCTGGCTTATCTTCACTGCCTACCTGGCAATAAGCTGCTGCGTCTCCTTTTCAGTCCCTTGGTTTTACTTTCCATCATTGAAAAGTCGATTGCTTGGTTTTATTTTGCCTCTTACATAAGAAGAGAAAACTAAAATCCAACACACTTTTACTTGAGTACAATATTTCAGTACTCTTTCCACCTCTGCCCTCCACTGAGTTTCTAGCAGTGCAGGATTAATTGGCTTTGCTAAATTGGGAGAACTAGCAGAGAAAATACATTCTTCAGTGCAAAAATAATTGCACAACGAGCATTGGAGTAATCAGAACCCATTTGGATGAACATACTGTGATGATGGCTTGTCACGTATGAAGTCATCTGCAGATGATAATAGGACATCACACCAGAGAAAATAACATGAATGCATTGTGACCCATGCTGCCACAGGAAACATGCCAAACATAAGGCAGATGGAGAACAGCCTGCAGAAATGCTGGTGTGGAGCTATAACATGTCACACCATTTCCAAACCCAACACACATACAGATTCTGAGCAGCAACTGATGATGTGTGCACATCCAAAGAGTCTTTTCAAAGAGCCTTAAAATCCTGCCTACAAAGTCCTTTTCAGATAGAAACATTATAACATTGCTGTCCGATGAAAAACATGTATCTCCAGTTTTAACGTTTTTCACTTTTTTATATGTGTGGATTTATCTATGTGTACCGGATGTGCGCTATTTGTTGTTTGTTTACACTGTATCATTGCTTAGCATGAGTTTTTTGCCGCTCCTGTAAAAATAAAATATCAATAGACAGCAGCCAATGTAAGGAGGTTGTTTTTCACATGTTAATACACGATTGTGGATGTTTCATTTGTATAAAGGTGAAAAAGATAGTTCGGGTTCGTCAGCGATGTTTTCGGTACAAGGAGGACGACATTCTCTGAAATTCTAGCACGTTGTGCCACCTCGTCCCATTAGTTTGAATGTTCCGATGCTAACTGTGTTAGCTTGGAAGCGAAGCCCGGTGTAATCTCTGTCCAAGTTGCGTGTCCGAAAAACCTGCCTTTTAAGGCAATGACTTATTAGAACACTCACTATTTAGACAACTGCCTATCTAGATGGTCAGACAGCGAGGCAGCTCACTACATTTCCAAACACACCCGGAGTGTTATTTCTTATCTGAGTGGTGCCATCGGCTGGTTGGGCGTATTCCTGGACTCCCATGTTTAGTGAATGTCCGGGGCATAAATCATATTATTAAAAACCATGGCAAATCAATACACATATCTGATGTGGCGGCCCCCAACGAGGATGTCCGAAAGAAGAAGAAAAGAATCAAAGAGCATGTTAAAATGATGACAGCTTCTGAGCATCTCAATTGTTCATACCAATCTGTGGTCCTTATGTAACTCAGACTGCTCATTTACCTTTGAGATCATGCTGGTAGAGCCAAATAAGGTAACATCACCCATGTAATGAAGTTTTTCATGTCAGTGCTAAGCCGCCGTGCCTCCTGGCAGAAAGATCCAGCGAGGTCTTTAGCACGAAGCACATCACAAGCACATCACAAGTCTTAAGAGAGCTTTTGTCCCTGTCTAGCATGCAGTTTTAATAGCACCTCGACTGAGGTATTTATGTCTAAACTATACACTGTTCCATAGATACAGGTGTGAATTAGCGCCCGTCAAGAGGCACGCTGTAGCTCAGAGGCTGTGCTACGTGGGTAATTATTATCCCCTTCATCCTACCGCCTTCCCTCCAGCTCATCACTCAAAGGCCTGAAACTAAGAATGATGAGGGGAAAAAAGTCAGGGTACATAACATCATTTGGATGCAAATGAAGAGAGAAAAACAAAGACAAGTCTGCAGCCAGTGGCATGACAAAAAATGAGCAGTAGTCAGCTGAGGGGGTGAAAAATCTGATATAGTGTGTATACGCTTTCATACCTCAGCTCTCCCCATGCCCATCATATGCTTCATATATTTCTCATTCACTCACTTTCTAAGCCGATGACCAAATCAGGGTTGTGGTGGGATGTTGGAGCCTAGTGTAGCTTTTCAATGAGCACAAAGAGCCACACCCTGGACGGGGCACCAGACACACATGAGGTGTGTTCAAAATCGTAGTGAGCTGCCTCGCTGTCTTACTGTCTACATAGGCAGCTGTCTAACCAGTTAGTGTTCTATTAAGTTGTGGGGTTATTCAAACACACTACTTCCACAGCATTTGGATCACGTTTCGGACATGCTAGCATGCCGTGCCACCTCGTCCCACTAGTTCGAATGGCACAATGCCAACCGTGTTAGACAGAGATTACATCACAGTTCACTACTAAGCTTAACAGCGCATTTGAATAACCTGCCTTAGTAGAACCCTCACTATTTTTGCAGACAGTAAGAAAGCTCACGAAGCTTTCGAACAAATCCAGAGTCTCCAATTAACCTGGCTGCGTGTTTTTTGGACTGTGGGAGGAAATAGGAGCTCCTTGAAGGACACCCACGGAGACACGGGAGAACATGTAAACTTTAAAGGAAAGACCTGGACCGGCCCACTTGAACCCAAGGACTTCTTGCCGTGAGGTGACAATGCTACCCACCGTGCCGCCCTCATACATTTCTGTATTACAGAAGATGCTTTCGAGAAGCAGATGATAGAGTAATAATCAGAACTGAGTATTATGTGAAAGCATGTGCTGCGCTTAGTAGTTTCTTGAGAATTTCCCCGTAAACCTTTATTCTACACATGAAAAACCACTATATATATAAAAAAATCAAGGTTTTCTTTTTTGCAACTGTAAATTTTTACCCCTTACAGTGAACGCTATGATGATAGGTATATACGTCATGATATGTATTAACACATTCAATTTTATGAGTGCTGACAGCTAAAGTGAATAACACTGATTCTCTTCATCGAGGCACTTGCTAGATTGTGGGATATGCAAGTCAGCAAGTGAACAATGTATCCTCAAAGTTGATGTTAGAAAAGGGGAAAATGGGTGATTTTGTCAAGGGCCAGATTCTGATGACTAGACGGCATTTTCAAAACTGCAGCTCTTGTGGGGTGTTCCCTGTCTGTAGGGCTCAGTATCTATCAAAAGTGGCTAGAGGAAGGAACAGGTTGATGGGCGAACAAGGCTCAGTGATGCACGTAGAAGGCAAAGACACCACAGAAAAGATCCCGAGCGCACCCCTTTGTAATTGAACCCAGAACCCCCTTGTTGTGAAGTATTGTAACCTTTTGATTACTAGTCCAGTTCCTTGTGAGATATCATATATCAATAAGGAGACAACACAACACAGAAAAATAAGAGCTCACCTCTCTCAGGCGAGTGTTCACCTCTACTGACAAAATATTGCGACAAAGAAGAACCACTTCAAACACAATCTTTACACAACAAACAACGAGACACAGGGCTGGGTAGCGAACGTGACAGGTCCGTGGGAGTGACGTGGGTGTTATAAAATAAAGATTAGACAAACTCTTCACCCTACACATGTGACATTCCAGCAAATCAATCAGAGCTGCAGAGTCGAAGGCACAAAGCAGGAAGGATTAATAATGGATGAAGCCACTGC
>JAYDZG010000039.1:4204539-4217610 GCA_034509265.1 Microcambeva bendego
TATTATAATTGTAATTACCTGAAAGTTTATTTCGACAAAGCAATGTATGTTCCAATTATTCAAGGGTTATGGAAATTATTTGAATCTCATAACTCTTTAAATGGTGTGTTAACAGGTTAGTGTTACTGGACTCCAAATGTGTTTCAATATTTAAGAAAAAAAGGAATTTAATTCTGGAATGCTACGTGTTTGGTTCACAGTTTACAATTTAGAGCAGCAGTTTACTATGAAAACATTACAATGAATAAATAAAATACAAATTGTTCTAACCCCGGAATATATAATAAATTTATCAATACATTATCCAATGTAGCACTAGTTTTAATTTTTTAATGAAATGCCATTATGTAGAATGCAGTTTTTTATCTGAATTGAAATCTTTTGGTTCATGTGAGCATGCAAAGCCAACCAATTAAAAAATGATCCCGGACAGACCTAACAAATGGCATTAGGAAAGAAGAGACACCCAATTACCAAATATATCAGTAGAACTTCCACTTATCTCTTTGTGTCGTAACTCCCATTCGTTTTTACACATCCCATAATAGCTGAGATGTTAACTCCCTTTTCAGTGCCTCTTTGAAGGATGTGCACATCCAAAGGTTCAGTGTCATGCTGGTTGGGGCTATCAGTGACAGATGACTCTGTGATGGAATTATAGAACAAATTTATTGCCTCTCATGTACCACTAACACATGGGAAAGCTCATCTTTGACTTCCGGCACCATGTGGACTCACTCTGGGCCTGATAGGGGACTTGACACCATCACAACGGAAACTGGTCCTCCTTGCTGCTGATGGTGCATTCGTACACTTGAGTGCAAGGGGCATCCTGTCGCCTGTTTTATTTTGAGGAGGCTGGTCGGGTAGCCCCACTTCCCTTTCCCATCCTGAGCCCATCACCCCAGCTGGGAGCTGTTTATTTCACAGAGATAGATTGATGCATCCCACCAGCTACTGGTCATTACATGCAACCACCCCCTTCATTCCCCTGAGTGTCATTGACTCAGCAAAAGAAAAGAAACTTTTCCTTTTCCGTCACTGTAGATCAGCATCCTTCTCTCAATGTTTAGCATCTATTCTGATGTTGAACTGCTTAAAATAGACGTTTAATCTGTGTTTAACCATTTGTGCATTTAGTTTTGTCTTAGGTAACCAGTTCACGCATGGCAAAGATGGATAAGTAATCAGCCTAAAACACCTGGTACAAAGAAGGAATACCACCCAGACAAACTGATAGTTAATAGTTTTCTTTTTTATAGGGGGTTAGGGCAAGGAAACAAGAGTACCTGATCTTACAATACACACCTGTTTCACCCATAAGCTTTGCTAACATTTAGATCCATCCATGATCCCATCATTTACTGTAATGTGATGCTTTAGATTGGCATGATCCCTCCCTACAAATGGCCTTGTGGGAAGCGCATACCTGGCAGCTGTGATGATTTCTTGTGGCACCAGAGAATGTCCTACATGTACATGAAAACATCCCTTGGGAGTTCATAGGAAATCTGTCCTACTGTCTGTATCCATGTTTAGCAGGGTATCACATAGCTCAGAGTTTAAGAAACAACCTTGGATTTCTTGTAGGTCAGTTAGAGCCATTGCCTTAGAGGTCAACAAAGCAATGTCAATTATTATTAGATAGAAAAATGCTCATCTGAATGAATTTGTTAATGTAATTGACAAATGAGTAATTCATGTCCATCAAACTACTGCTGACTGTAAGCATATACAAGTGGTGTGGCTGTATTAAATCACTGGTTGTCTTTAGTAGGTCCTGTCCATGTGTTGAACAACAGACACTACAGTCTGTCATCACACAGTGCCTTCAATATCTAGAAGGGGTTTTGTTGTGTGTTTTTCTTTTCTTTTGGCCTTTTCGTTGTTCCTCCTGCCCTTATTCCAATTATGCAGACTAGTACACCATAACAAACAGATCCTTTAGCCCAAACGTACAACACAGAAACATCAGCACAGACTGGCTGGTGCCTGCACTGGCCTCAGGGGCCTTAGCTCGCACTTAATGATCAGCTCTGATGGACAAAGGCTGTGGGCCAGGGCTTAGTGTCTCCTCTGACATGTCCCCTCTGCACTAGCACCAAGGTATGGAAGTACAAAAATGCACTGGTTAACATTTTTAAATGTTAAAGGTTTTAAAGGTTAAAGTTTTTAACCTTTTTATGTAAAACATTCCAAAAAGTTGGGATAGAAATATGTTTATAATCATGTGTCATATCATGTGTCATTATTTCACACACTGAAAGTTTTGTTTAATTGATAAATGCAACAATTTAACTGATTTTGAAAGATTTTTTGATGATCTTGTGATTTTAAGAATAGTCATATTTACATGACAAGTCTGGACTGCAGTCAGGCCAGTCTAGCAACCTTACTGATCATGTACCTTGTTACTGTGGCTTGGCTTTATCATTGTAAAATTATCATAGCTGTTTCTAAAATTAAATGACCCAAGAAGAAGGGTATGAACCTTTCAAATTAAAAGGTGCTGCAATTTATCCAGAATATGGTAACTACAAGACTGTGGGCGTCTGGAAGAAGCATCACAATTAATTATAACAGAGCAATTTGAAAGATCAAAAGTCACAGCTGTTGTGTAGAAGTCTTTGGTCTTGTCTTTAATATACAGACCTCTCAAAAGAGTTTAACAACATATTATGCCACAGAGAGTTTAAAATAACTGGAATGGGCTTAAATTATAGTGTGTTTCAGAGACAATGTCCCCACACTGTTGGATTATTCACTTGTGCAGTTTTTGTCATCTTTAATTAATGATACTCATAATAGATTAGAACTTTTCTGGATTTTACTTTTATTCCATGCAAGACTATATGACCTGTTTATGATAATTTTAACATTTCACTATGTTCTTCACAATTAATATCCTATGTACTGTTTTACATCTAGATTTAGATTTTTTTAGGTCAAATTGAATTCACTTAAAGTTTGTAAAAACAAATAATCTCTGGATTTTTTTTTTACTATTTCATACTAAGTAGTGAAACAAAGACAACAAAAGACGACGTAAATGGCCTCAATCTTTCAAGCAGCTCTTTTGGGAGCAGCGAGCCAGGTGAGAGAGCAGCAGTCACTGAGCTGAGAACATAGCACTGTATTAAATGTATTAAATATGTCTAGACCTTTTCTAGATGTCCCTGTTATATCAATGCACATATGCTTTGGATGATTTTAAACATTTTATGTAATTTTCATCTCATTTTCCTGAATATTGATGACTTTTGTATTTAGATTTTAATGTATTTTTGGCTAATTTGTAGTTAAATATTGTACAAATGTAGAATGTATATATTTTATATAACCACACTCGGTTACAAAAGTGTATCCAGAACTTTAAAATCCTTCTGTGTCGTTTTGCAGGATTTCTGTAAAGAAACTGCATTTGGATCTCTGGTCTGACAAGACGAGAAACAATTTCAACACGTCAAGAGTGCTTTCCAAGCCTTACTGCATAGCAGGAGTCTCCACACTCTGAGAGGTCAAAGGTTATCTCGCACGGGATTCATGGTACAAGGAACAGAAAACACACATTTATGGTGGTAGATCTGATAAAAAGCTAAAAAGAAGAACTACGGCTACAAAACACACAAAGGATTAAGTCTTCGACGACAGCTAGTCATCTATTCCCCAGAACTGTGACTATACATGTTCATTAGACTTTTAATCCATTCGAAACTTCATGCGTCGTGACATATTACAGTGCTTTACACATCTCTTGGTATTTTGAATTATCCTGAAGTATTTTGGGTAATTGTTCTTTATTTCTTTGAACAGGATTTAAAGAAAAAGCTTCTATGGACAAAACAATTAGCCAGGAGACAGCAACTACTCAGAACCTGGCCAAACAGAAGCAGGAGCTTAACCTTTTTTTCACCAGGGTCATAAATACAAGTCAGTTAACCAGTGAAAGTCATACTGAAGGAAAAGCTAAGCCAAGGCAGGAAGCAAGAGTTATGAGCAGTCACAGGTCTTGTGGGATTCTGGATCCAGCATTAAATCTAAGAAGCCATTTGAGAGTCTTGGATGGAGGTGGATCTGTGGTTTAAAACAACCCATAAAATAGAAAAATTATATTTTTCTTGCGGCATACTTAATCCACTAACACAAAGGATATACTGACATGATTCACCGAGTATACATTTTGTCAAGGGAGGACTCTGCTGTGGGCATTAGTGAGAGTTATTTTCTGTTTAGCTGGATAATAGCTGGAGTCAGCACAGCATCACTCAGCCTAGTAAACAGTGTCATTTCCTAACACTGTGCAGATGCCCCTCCACTTGCTTACAGGGGAAATACACTCAGCAGTCAAGTGTCAACACAGCCCATGATGGCACAGTAACAGCCATTAAAAAACCTTCCCCCGTCGAGGACAGGAGAAAGAGGGGGATGAGCAGGGCCAGGGTTGGCCTCTTTTATTGGCTTTAATTTTGCAAACTTTAGTAAGGCATTCACAAAACAATAAAGCAGTCAATTTGCTCGCAATTAAAACGGCCTCATGTTGGGAAGTCGCGGCTGCTTACGACAACTGCCTGTCCCACTGACAGGCCGATGATTGATTACCCGGCCCGGGTTGTCTTTATAATGCGATAAGCCAAATTAAACTCTTGACTGTGGGGGACCATCTGAGCTCTGGCTGGGCAAATTAAATCTCCAGCTTTGCTGTCCTTCTCTACGGCTCCTTCTCCCTTATTTCGAACCTGTCTCTGTATGCTCATGTCATACCAATGGATACTCTGAAAAGTATTCTAGAAGAGAAAAAAAGACAAAAGATGACGTAAATGGCCTCAATCTTTCTGGTAGCTCTCTGGGGAGCAGCGGACCAGGTGAGACAGCAGCAGTCACAGAGCTGAGAACATTAAGCCATATTAAACATACTAAAGACTTAATGAAGTTCAAGTGAACACGGGTACTGTTGACTTTATTAGTTTACACCAGATTAATGGGGATAATCATTTAAGTGATGGAGATGGATTACCCTCTTCAAGCTGGTCTTCGGCTCTGGATCTCTTAGTCACAGCACACATAGGAAAATGGAGTCTCAGCACTGAGCATGGACTTTGAGGCAAAGTAATAAGAAATGGAACGAACAGAATTGAACAGAAATGCTGATAAGAAAATCTGATAAGCAAATAAGTTTATACAAATAAATTTGGCTTGACTTGATATATCATTGACTGTTTCATTTAGCTTTATATCAAGTAAGGACTGGGTGTGTTTCAACAGCTGGACCTTCCTGTGTGGAGTTTGCATGTTCTCTATGATTATAACGATGACAGTCTCATTGGTGTTTAGACAACATGAAAAACCACCAAGGTGCCTCTATTCATAAATGGCTTTTAAATATTTAATATTTAACTTTAATTATTTATATGCAGACAACATGAGCAGTTTGGTACGGAACAGAATACTTGCATAAGTCATAATGAAATGTTTATAATTACTTTGTTTAAATATATAAATGAGTTTAATTTCTTGTTAAAATAATTGCAGTAGAACATTGTTCTTCTGTTTCATATACTTTTAATGTAGAGAAAAAATATATAGGAGTTTTAATGACTGTAATTGTTTACTGTAACAGCTCAGAGAGGAGGGATCATCAGTTTGGTGCTGCTTATTTAACCCCAAATTATACAAATAATTATCATGTTCAGTAAGTACATGAAAAGCAAGTGTGTTAGTAGATAAAAAGACAGACAGACAGACAGACATACAAACAGATAGATAGATACTTTTTTGATACCGAGGGAATATTTTGTACTTTATTCAGATGTGTTTACCTTCCAAAGTCCAGGCAACTTTTATTGTAAGTAATAATAGTGATGATATATAATTCATGCAGAAGTCTGTATTATTCTAGGGGTGTACACTCATATTATTGTTTTTATAACTTAATATGCAGTAAATAAAAATATATAATTTCTGTACAGTTGAACATTAATAGCTAAGAAAATAAATATACTATATGCCACATTTAAATAAATCAAACATATGAAGATAAGGTTAAGAAACCGCTGTAAGTCACATCTCAATGCTGCTATTTCAATATATATTGTTTTTATTGGCTTTGCATAATACAATACACAATCACTGAATTCATTTTTTAATATTCAAATAACAGCAGTACATCTGAATCTGACACAAAACATTTCACAAAAAATGTTTTTTTTCCTTATATACAAAGTAAGTACTGCTAGTGCATTTATATGCAAACGTCTCTTGGCTTGAGATAAAATAGGACCCACCAGCAAGATGCTCAAACAGGATATTGCGTGTCTGTTAACAATAAAAATGTCAGACCTGAACAATCACACACATCCGTGCACACCCATACTCACAAAACCAGAAAGAGAAAGAGAGGCAGGAATCATCCAAACTCTGTCCAAAAGGAGCTTTAATTATTGTCTGGTGTTGCCTCGCCCACTCAGATAGAAAGATAGATCTCACTGTCAAGGCCCATGACAAATGGAGATCGAGTACAGGTACTGGAAAACATGCACACACACACACGCACACACACACACACACACACACACCATTTATTCTCTAAAAGTCTAGAGACTGAATGCTTTATTCATGGTAGTAAATAGAAAATATTCCGATTCAGACTCTTCCTTGCAACCTTAAACAAATTACACAGTAGTTAAGGGCAGTAGACAGTGTAAAGTAAACCGGTTGAACTTGTTTATTTAACTTGAATGTAAAAAAAGCAAAACACTGCAGCACTGATGCGATTAAAAGCTATTTTTGGGCATTCACGGACCAACATAATCTGTCTAAGATCAGTTGGGACTATATAATCAATGCAAAAACCCCACTTCTCCTTATTTCCCCCCCAAAAAGAACTGTCTTAAAACTTCATGTCACAAAAATGTATAGCTGGAAGAGATTTAATACATTTGATCTGAGTTGTGCTGTCTATGCTTCATGGTGGTTATTTTGCATGATTCTATGACAATGATTTCAAATTTATGATATAATGCTTATGTGCACCCAGTAAACAATCTATCCTGAGACTGTTCACAGATCCTTCACATATATTCTAAAATATTTTGATGAACACCAGGAGGACACAAATAATTTTATATGGCCTTCACAGTTACTGAATTAAAAAAATGTTTATAATTATTCTAAGACAGTTCTGGAGCACAGACTTCGACCTCCTTCTATTCCTCATGCAGAATTGGCCAGCATTTCATCACAAACCTTAAAGTAGTATTTTAATTTATTAACCTTTATTTAACCAGCTACTTTATTAATCTTTTTTCAGTTTTTATTATTGTTATTATCAGCTTTTGTAAATATTCTCTTTCTACAGCATTGTAGTCACAATATAAATATGACACCACTGTGCTGTACACACATTTTTACCCAATCCGTGCAGTCCAACACTAGGGGGCAGTGTGCACACATGTCCGGAGTAGCAGTTTGGGGTTGGGTGCCTTGCTCAAGGGCAATTCAGCCATGACCTGTCGACTCTGCCTTATTTATATAAAATAATACATGTGTGCCATATCTACATTTCAAAATAAGATTGACGTCACACCTCAGAACTTCCAAGTGTAATTTACAGTTTTTTCTTCTCATATGACAAAAATACAGGATAAATTACACTGAACTGACTTCCATTTTTGTTTAAATAACCCATTCACAATCTGTAATGCAACCCTGTGCAGACACACCTCATGTTCTCCATGCAAACCGATTGCTTAGACCATATTCTATTACATCCAGGTCAGCCTTGATCACCGGTAGCTACATGCTCATGCACATGGACGCAGGCTATAGCTATTGATGAAACACAATAGTTTACTAAGAAGCATCAATACTTTGACAAGGCCTTTTAAAAGTCATGTGCTTTTTATTGTTCAGTGTTTCAAACTCTGTTTTTTAACAAAACACTGATTTCTGTTTGTCTTGGGGGAGATACAATTCAAAAAGCATTTGGGGTAATGTCCCATTATTTAAGAAAATGTGCAAACATGCTTTTCTCATGGGTAAGGACAGAATCTTTTGCAGTATGTCAGTTTGCATGAGATCTATGTTGTATTACCTGAGGTGATCACTCGATGTTCAAACGAGTCAAAATTTCTTCAGTGAAAAACCTTAGGTGCCAGATACTGAAACATGCTGGCACATGACACACAAAAGCCAGTGGTTGAAACAAATGCTCCTGTTTACTTAAGACTAAATCTCAGACTAAATAGTGGATTTATTTTAACATTTACTAATTCTTTAGTAAACCCTGCTTATAATTCTGCTCTAAATCTGTATAATTTGTTCTTTTAGAAATGGGAATCCTTTTAAGCAACCAGTTCCTAGAGCTCCATGACTTTCATTCTTATTCTCATTTTTTTATAAATACAGTAAAAAGGTTACGTCATTTTTTATAAACATTTAATGGAATTAACATGAAACATAAAATATGTATTAAGAACATGGTTTCTATTGTCTCCTCAGTCGGCATGTGCAATCACTTTTATGCTAATCTAGATGTATAGAACGTGTGATATCGGCACAACTTTCATCATTAAACAAATAAGACCATTTTGCTTAATGAAAACTTTAATTCATTAATGTATGAATTCATTCATTTGTTCTCACTCTAAGCACGGGAAAAATTAGAGACACCACCTCATTAGCATAGAGGGCACTAAGATGGTGCTGCAGTAAAGCATGCTAGCCCATTACTGCTAAACTCCAGGGATTCAGGGTTTAAATCTTAGTGCTATCGGTTATTCAGGTTATAAGTAAGGCACTACTTATTTCACAGCCATCAAAATCATGTCATGGGTCGTGTAATGAGCCGAAATTAACCACCCAGGAAAATATTTACTGTGATATTTCATAGTAACACTGTGAATTATTATCTACTATCACTGTAAACAGTTTACTGCAAAACTTCACAGTACATTTTCTCCAGCGTTCACAGTGTAATATTCGGTTTACTGTAAAAGTCAAGATTCTGCATTCAGCGATTTAACATTGTTTATTCATGTAGCTTTTAAAATATGCTACATAAACAATCCTACCAATCCTACAGTAACAGATGTTTTGTGGTGTGGCGGTCTGACTTATGCTGCATCCGAACTCACAAACTTACTTAACAACCAGCGAGCACTATCAGTGTGTCCAACAGTGGCGTGAAGTGATTATAGAAAGTTCAATTGAGTTTTCCATTTTCTAAGCTTAACTATCTGTGTAACATATCCGGAATAATCTCAATTAAAAGTACATTTTTGTACAGGCTTATGGTGTGTCAAAGCTGTAAAGTTTAACTATTTGAATATAAAGTCCATGACAGTACGTGCATAACGTTTTTCTGGCGGGGACTTGAAAGTTCATTAAATAATTGCCATTTTTTTGTAAATGCTAGGCTTCAAAGAGGCTTCTTCATTAGATATGCCACAAAATCAGTCTCACTCACAGCTGCCATTTACACTGAGGAAAATACTACAGGAGGAAGCCTGATCCATTCCAATGAGCAGATTGTTTAGTACCGACTCTCAGACAAATAAAGGAAGAAAGAATATGAAAAAGGGGGTTGAATTGGCCAATAATTTTATTCCTTTTTTCATTAAAAGGGCCTGACTGCAAGCCACTGGTGACCAAATACGTAGTATGTGAAATGTACACAGATGACCTATTGTTATAGCTTGTATACAGATTATTTCTCTCATTACAAATTCAACAAACTCTTAAGATGCTTGATTATAGTAGAAATATCCTACATGTTAAAGATGTCAACATCTAAAGTAACTAAAACTACCAAACTACCAAGGATGGGGTGTCAAACACGGACCATCGTCATCTGGGGGAGCTAAGGTAGCTTTGCTTTGTGACATGTATTGATTCATGAAATCTGGCACTTTTCTTTAAATATCCGTGTAGTCTGGGAGGTCTGTGACAGTAATCACATTTCCTGTGACTTTAGTAGGGGCCTTGATATAAAATGGAGCACTTGGAGCAAACCAAAAAAAGTTTCTTAAAATATGTATATGATTCTTACAGAACAGTAAAACTGCCTTATTCATACAGCCAAATAGTAATAAAAAATAAATAAATAAAAAGGCAGTGAGAGGAGCCATGTTGAATAAAATGTTACATTCATTTGAAAATCAGAATTACAAAATAATATTATGAAAACAGGACTGAATAAATTCACTAATTTCCCACCTGCTAACACACAGCAGAACACAGAATTGCCTGTGTGAATAATTGATGAGAGCTGCATAACAAAATATGTAAAGATTAATAAAGTAACAAAATGAAATGTATAATGCGCAGTAAACATCTGAATTTAAACAGGGGGATGAATCAATGGTCTTTTTCATTTCCATTAGATGCATTTTATAATGTATTACAGTTGTTTACTGCTTGAGTATGAGCAATTGCTCAATGCAAATCAGTTCTTATAAAAATTTCTCCAGAGCTAGATTTGCCCTATAGTGGCGGAGTTTGGTACAAAATCACTTGACCTGAAGTTTTATAAGCATCTCAAATCAACACAGATTACTGCAACATTGACATAATCTGTGTACAATAAAAAAATCACTTGGGTGTCATCCTAGCCACTACAATGCACAAACCAGTGCATTAAAATGCTGGTCCAAAGCCCGGATAAATAGGACGGGGTTGTGTCAGGAAGGGCATGCGTTGTAGAAACCCTGTTAAATCAATAACGCAGATCATGATCTGCTGTGGTGATATGGGAGCAGCTGAAATGATTCAATAATAAATGCTCAGGTTTCCTCTCCATAGCACCTCGGACTGTCCCCAGAATCATATTTTTCACTGATAAATGTTATACACTAGTATAAATTAGGTTGAGCACTGACCAGACAGTTTTCAGGGACAGTCCCTTTGACACTGGTTTTTAAGTGCTTTTATTGGTGGATTATGGGTAATAACAGAGATACAGTGATAGCTTGATGGTTAAGGTACTGAGCTGATAACCCGAAGGTCGCTGGTTCCAACCTCATCGCTGCCAGGTTGCCACTGTTGAGCCCCTGAGCAAGGGCCTTAACTTATAAATGTAAGTTGCTTTGGATAAAAGCGTCTGCTAAATGCTGTATATGTAAATAATGGTAATAACATTTGATGACCCCCCCCCCTTTCTATTGCTAAGAGTAAAAACAACAGCCATCTTTTATCATTTTAATAGTATATAAAATAGGCTCCACTTTCATTGTGTATGCAAGAAATACTGTCCCACCTAACCTTTGAAGTTCAAATATATAATCACATGTGGTCACATACTCACATTGGGTGAACCTGTGATTTCTCTCTCTTTCACGTATCTCTGTGTTTCTGCGAGCGTGGTCAGTCAGTGACAGCAGTGCTGATGTGCTTCGAGTAAACAGGAGACGAGTGAATGAGACAGGCCGGCAGGCACAGTGTCTGAAAGACCATTACTGCAGACAGGTCCATAACTCACTCCGATAAGAGCTCCTGTTGACATGGTCTTAGTCAGGCCTCAGAAAAATCCAGGCAGGTGTGTGTGTCAGCGTAAGACCATGCAGTTAGCACAGTCATGCCACAGCTTCTCAGTGTTGACAATCTAAGCACTGCACCTACACATCTTTTAATTCCTTTTTTAACTTTCACTTATTTGTTTTAGCTTTCTTTTTTCATTGCCTTTTTCAGCATAATATATTATCTGCTTTCCCACAATTCAGTCTGGACTGGCTTGACCTTCCAATTTGCACCTACCTCAACGTACTAGAAGTTTAAAATAATTAAAACTGATGTTCAATGCAAGTGGAATTTTGGCCTATTCTTACTTGACGACTTGCTGCTCTAATGATCCTCGTTTTCTGATTCTTCTCCTCATGATGCACTATGCACTTCCATTAAGAAACGGAACAGCAGACAGGCCAGCCAAACAAAGATTGATTACAAATCTAGGCTGGAATTAAAAAGCTTGTATTTGATTAGGATCTGTGTGACACCATTATTAACAGCATTTCCGATACTCTCGTTTTCACTCTCAGCAGAAATGGCAGATCAGACGGGTTCAGTTGTAATGTACTTCTCAGCAGGTTGAGACAGTGTGCAGGCCTGTTCCAATCCCTGTGGGAGCTGAGCAGCACTTCCACACAGCCCTAGGTCAGTCGGCAGCGATAACAGAGGGTCAGAGGTCAGACCCCATATGGGATCGCCTTACATTCAGACAACTGCGCTCTCACCGCTTACACATGTCTTAGTCAAAACTCAGCAGATATATTTTCTCCAACAATGAGGGTATGGTTACAGAGTTCAACTCCAAGTGTAACATAATAGTCTTAATATATTCTTACTTCTACTCCCGGGTGGGAAACGGTGTGAACAGAATCTAGACACAAACATTCATTTTTTAGTAAAACTTTCAATCTCACCCTGGATCTCAGCAATCCTTGGCTAGCATTATACACTTCTGTGACACCAGAGTGGCCACACTATGAACCAATAAAAATAATAATAATAAAAAAAAAATACTTTTTTTAAAAATAAGCAAACAACAGAATCAGCAACCAAATCAGCATTTTTCAAAAGGTTATATCAATTACAATTCACTATTTTGGTAACACAAGTGTGAATGGCGAATAAAAAACTACAGGCTTTTAAATCGAAGGTATAACAACTTCACCACCACCAACAATGATAATCTAGTCCAGGTACACAAACGCTTTTGCATTTTTCCACTAGTCGTGAACCATAGGGGTGCAACAATAATGCCACTTTTGCAGCATCATGGGTCAATTTTCCTTTGAAGAGTCTTTCATTTCACAAGACGGAATGTGGGTCCCTCTAGTGGAGATACATTTATATTGTCGTATTTGGGCTTCGGGTTTGTTGCCTTGTCGAGACGGCCCGATATCCTTCTTCAGCTGTTTCTAGAAGGTCTATGAATGTTCACAAATTCATATTTTGCACGTAAGCATTCATAGGTCTAAAAGACCTGTATTGGTCTGCTCATAAAGGCAAGGCATATCAAAAAGTTATGCCACACCACCAGCCGAGTCCCTGGTAGTCTACAAAAAGAGAGAATGCCTA
>JAYDZG010000039.1:4252915-4273118 GCA_034509265.1 Microcambeva bendego
ATCTATCTATCTATCTATCTATCTACCTATCTCTGTCTGTCTGTCTGTCTGTCTCTCTCTCTCTCTCTCTCTCTCTCTCTCTCTGTCTGTCTGTCTGTCACACATATTATACACAAAAATACCCCAAAACGACAAAGTGAAAAAAAGATTATTTCAAAAGTTTGAAAATATTATTAAAATTAAAAAACAAAATTGAGTTATTTGGCTTGAATCTTTTAAGTTTCATGTGTGGAGGACACCAGACACCACTCATGACCTCGCCAATACCAGGTCTTCAGTATAACATGGTGGTGGCAGCATCATACTGCGGAGTTGTTTTTTGGCAGCAGGGACTGAGAGACAAGTAATGGTCAAGGAAAAGACCAATGGAGCAATGTACAGAGACATTCTTGAAGAAAACCTGCTCCAGAGCGTATGTATGTACACCATTACATCTTACCAGCATTAGAGACATAATTAATCTCAGGTCCACAAGTCCAGGGTATATTTTCTAGTGTTTCAGGAAAGGGGGGGAGGGGGGGGGGTTATGCCTGTTCTGAGGTTACCTATTCTAGAATATCTAAAATGGTGTGGGTAAAGTATATGAGTATCTGCTTTTGTACCAATGTTTTTTGTTACTGTTTTGCTTACTAACTATATAATTATTTATGATTTTAGTGTAATTAATTTTCCATGTAATATATTTATACTGACTCTATTAATTGGAGACAAATGTCGTCCAGGCAACAATTATTTTTTATTCAGTTTTAGCTCATAAATATATCAAGCCCAGCAGAATATATCTGTGTAATGGAGGATAGTAATAGCTGCTTTAGGGAGGATAAAATTCTGAACACTACACTCCTGTTCATAAGGAGCAAGAGTCTATTACACAGCACTGTCTCTCACTCAGCCAGACTTTATGATTAGTGTATCAAATGTTTCTTAAACTGCCCACTGGCTGCTTTTATTCTGCTTCATGCACCAGCAACCAGGCGGAAGGCCTGTGGTGCACCTATTCTGTGACCTCAGGTTTCCTTTCGAGTGGCCAGTGCATGGTTGGGGTTTGGCTACACAAGTTTGACCTTTCACTGTTTTTTTTGTAACTCAATCAGAGCTTCAAGCCTGACACCCGAACCCAGCAAAGGGCACAACACAATCCAAGAACACCTCTAACAGCCGTGACTGCACCCCGCTCATACCCACTGCCGATCACCACACACAGATAACTCGGATTTATTACAAATTTCTGCTTCCTCTGTTTGCCTATCGAATTTTCACGGTGCCAAAAGCTGACATTTAATGTTATGATAATTAATCAGAGAAAGTCAACTGCAGTACTCAGTTTTCACAAAAGTCGTTAAGAGTCACCACGAAAGATCAAATAAAGTGCTACAAACTTCTTTGTGTTCAGCAGAGTGTATTTTGGTGAAATATTTGAATGTGTGAATCATTGTGCTGTATAAATCAACTTGAAAAGAAATGAAGAAACAAAATGAGCAAAATAATAAGACATTAAATGTACTGAAGCAGAATCCATATGGGTCTTGTGTGATTAAAGGTTAAATAATAATTTATTATTAAAGGTAAATAATAATGTGATATATGTCATTATTTAAAAGGAACAGCAACCCTCATCTATAGATCTCAAAGAACTTTTATATAGTAAACTGATGCTCAGACTATATTCTGTATGGTCCGGTACTGCAGGCTTGTTTTCTGAATCCAAATATTTTAAGAAAATATTTAGTCAGCAGGCCATTCATACACAAATTATTTCCAAAGAGATTAAACAGGCCACCTCAAATATAAAAGATAAAAAAATACAAGATAAAGGAATACTTCAATAGATTAGAGTCCATTTTTACTTTGACACTATTGTTAACATTTAATGTTTTTTTATTAATTGAATTATTAATATTATTGATTTATGTTAATACGCTTATTGTTCAGGTTTCTATCTGCTGGTTTTACAAAGATTTGTCTTTGTTCTCTGTATGTTTAAAATTAATATTTTCTACAGGGCAGTAGCTAAGGTACTTTGGTAATAAACCAAAGGTTGCTGGTTTAAAACCCCAACACTAACAATTGGCCATTGTTAGGTCCATGGAGAAGCCTTAGGTTTTCTCTAGTCATAATTTTACATAGTGAGCTTAAATAACTTATCATTCAATTAATCCATTCAGTAAATGGTAACCTTCTTCAGCCACCTGCACCAACCAAATACTAAAAAAGGTAATTAAAATAAACAAAAAAATAGCATGCTTATCCAAAGAGTTTTATTTAAAACTGTCAAAAAGTACCATTATCTTTTAAAAAAAGATTTTTTGATGTATTTATGTTAATTTCTGAGTACCAGACAAAGACCTTCATTCTTTGTGGTCCAATAAAACCCGTTACAAATAAAAATGGCTGAGCAATAACTGTATCACATGACAATAACACACTGTGTTTAGTCCCTATGATCAAATTGGTATTTTTATGTTTTTTTTTGTACAAAATATTCTGTTATGTGGAACCTAAATTTGCCTCTTATTGTAAAGCCTTTTACTTGAACTCAGTAAAAAGCATTTACTGTTACTGAACTACATTAATCCCACAAAATCATCTACACAGTGATCTCTACTCAAGGTCTCTAATGAGTGCCAGCAGAGTTGTGCTGCTTCAGCCATATATTATCCAGTTTCTGTCATAAGCATTTTCCCTGGGTCTAACTATCCCTCCATTAACCTCCATTCTGCTCCATTTTATGATGAGAATACATTGATCACAGTTCCTGTTTTAAGGTCGAAACCTTTCAGTGAACTAATGAAAGAAATCACTCATCAATCTATAATCTGCACTGCTGCTGCCATTTTGCTGAAAAATTGCAGTATGTCGAGATAAACCAGCAAGGTCAGTCTATCGAATTCTCTGGGATAAAAAAGATAAATAAAAATAACAATGATGGTGTCAGACTCAGCACATGTTGTGTTCAAGAACAGACTCTGAGTGTTTCTTAGTGTTGGATCAGCTGCTGAATGGAGGCCTCAGGTTTAGTCCTGACTGATAATATGAGTATGCTGTGTGCTGCTCTGACCTCTCTGTTGGCTTTGTAGCTCAGTCGCACAGCAAGGTCAACGGCTTACACCAGATCAAACACACAGATGGGCTTAGAGAGAAAACAAACTGCCACAGTCTAGACTTAGTCACTGTAACAGATCTCCTACTCACTCTGTTTGACTAAATGGTAATCACAACTTGTGATTTGGTTCATCTGACCCCTATTAACCTTTGGACACAGCTTTGGACTATGCTGACACCCAGGGACTAAACACAGTTTAATGCTACATGGCTAAATGTCAGCACTAACGCACCATCTTGTAATAGTACAGCATGTTGATAACAGTGATAAGTTAGCATGAATACTAAAAAAACCAATTTTCTATGAAAGTTCAAAGTAGAAATTGAACCCAAAGAACCCATTGTGACATATCTGTCTCAAACTAATTCAGAAATGTGTACCATGTGATCTGATTTGTTCTGTTTTATAGACCCATAGGAAAATTGGTCTGGGTTCTTACGGGTTAAATAATAAATTCAGTAAAATCAATTTTGCATTAAAGTTCACATTACATTTTTCATGAGTGACGTTGTTTTTTGATTGCTGTCTGATCGGCCTGTTCACAACAACGAATGAAAAGATGAAAATATCTCCATTGGCTGATAAAACTGTCCATCAAACCTGTATCTCCTCCTTCTTCCATTCGTTGGGACGGCTTGGATTATTCTAATCCCTGCTTGATTTTGTTATGGTATTTCCTAAATATATAACAAAAATAAATCATATTTTGTCATGCCAATAAAATGATGTTTGAGTTGAGTTGAATTAAAAGACAAAATGTGTTTCTGTGCCTGAATGCAAGCTGGGATGTAAGGCTTCATCAAGTAAGAATGAAACTTCTGCTACTCTTTAAATAAGCACTTTGGTTTCTAAATTGTGTTATGATCATAAGATTTTTGTCACAACAAGTTTTATGAGCGGTTTATAATATGTTTACTAGCTGTTAACCAGCTATTACAGTTCGCCAGATAATTGCTTCAGGCAAACTGTGGCCAGCCAGCAAACTTGTCAAAAATGACTAGTTAAGGCTATCTTTTGTGTGAATGCTGTCTTTTTTACGCTTGAAATCCTTTTTGAGATATGTGCATTGATAAATGTTCTGCATTGTATCAAATTTGAGCTACATGTGGTTTGTTTGCACTTCCGTCAGAACTTTGTGGAAATAAGTGTTTCTCAACGGTGTTTCAAGTTTATTTTAATACTTCAAATGCTAATGAAATACATATTTAACCTATCACAAACCCTTTGTTGTAGCTTGCTGTCTACCTGCCTACAAATCTAAGATAAAAAAAAAAACAAAAAAAACAAACGTAAATTAATTAAAATAACTATGTTAATTTGATTGTATGTGGCCAATATAACCAAAGCTATGTAAGCTGTGAAACTTGGTTTTAAAAGCTAGTTAACATTACCTTAATTAGCTAGAGAGATAGAAATTCACCTCAGGGAAAGGTTTGATAATTTGGGCAAATAAGGTATAGACCTTAGACCGTAATATCGCTATGTTAATTGTTGTAATGTAATTTAGCTTTTTCATTTTTATTTTATTCATGTATACAGTTTTACATATTTTAGTACATATAGTAATTCATGTGGCTGTGAGCCTGGCCCATTGTTTTGTTTTTGCTTGTGTGCCTAACAATGTTCGAACAGATATTTATTTCTTACTTGTTTCAAATTTAAAGAATCTTGTATCATCTTATATTAAATAATAAAAAAAAGCAAATTGTAATGTATGTGTTGTAACCAGGTGAGTTTGAAATAGCTTACGCTGTAAACAGCAAGGTTTCTTTAATTGGGCAGGTCGTGCCTCGCTAATAACGTGCCAGGTGTAGCCCTGCACCTGCAAGAATTAAGAATTAAACACAGATTGCTTAATGCAGTGTGGAGGGTTAAGGTAAAAATAATGAAAGTGACCAAAATAACAGAAACAAGCAAAGATAGCGTATAAAAGAGAAAAATGGGGAATTGTGGTCACAATATGGCAACCGACTGCAGTTGTCTGCAAACAACAAAATATAAAGAAGAATAAAGATGAATAAAGAAATGAAACTTATAACCCAGCACAGATCCAAAAATCTGGCCTGTCCAGAAAGACGCTGTGTCTGTGGCAGACACATCCAGGGCTCTGTCATATGTGAACATGTCTGGGAAATGTTTGGTATACAGCTTTTAAGTGATACTTCAAGTATTTGTAAAACTACAACTAAAACGAATGGGTTATTTTTATCATCACATTTGTTTGAAGTGGAGGACTACTGAACGCAGTATTTACCACAACGCCATATGTCTCAATATGTCTCCTCTAATGCCTAGGGTTTGGTTTAATCAGACAAATACTGTCACGTACTAATAGCTATGGATATCCAGGCGAGTTCCTCATTCAAACAAAAGAGCCATGCAGCTCTTGACTAATGTTTGTGACACCCAACAGGTGCTTGATGTTGCCATTAGTCCACTGACTGGCTGTATATAAAAAAACAAAAAAAAAAAACAGAGATTGTATTCTCACATCAGATACATTCGTATAGCCTCAGTCAGTACTGTGAAAAAAATCACTTACACTACACAGCGGCCAAACATTTCTGTTATAAATGGTGTATAATGATATATTCCCCATCATGTAACAATATGGCTGTATAATATGGCTGTATATTTCCAGTATAACTGGAAAATATAGCACATAAACATAAATACTTCTACCCTACAGGAACATAAATGTGGCTATTTAAGCCATTCATAAGTCTTTATATATTCCAACAGGAAATCCTCATAGAATCATGTAATCCGAAATCCAGAGGTGACGGTAGCATCATATCATTCGCCTCTTCATAAATAATTGAATATGAAATAGATACTTTAAACCCCGCACAGACCAATAAGGACACCAGACGTGCAAAAGCAATGTTGCCCCAGTAACCTCGGATTAGCAGGGGTCAGAGGACGGTGAGGCAGAATTCCAACATTAATGCTCTGTACATTCATCAAGAAACATGTTAAAAGAACAAGAGAAGTTCATATGTATAGAAATAAAATAAATAAAATGTAGCAAAGGTGCAGAAATCTACTCATTTCACCTTCTTTTTACTTACATTATTTAAGCATTGTTCTCACAGGGGCAATCTGGGGCTTATTCACTAATTGATCAAATCCACTGGTGAGCTAAATAGTTTTTGTAATTATAGACTATGATGATGCATTGAATTAATTTCTTTTTGGCTTCGCGGGATGCTTAATTCTGAAGCCACCCAACTGATTCAAGCTTCTGCATCTCAAAAAGTGACAAAAACTCTGACCAGCATAGTTAGACCTGGAAATGCAGTTATTCTCCTAACCAGTGTTTATTCAAATTACATTAGAAATTGCAATAATAATAATAATAATAATAATAATAATAATAATAATAATAATAATAATAATAATAATAATAATAATAGTGGTAGTTCTATTTTACGGTTGTATGATGTTGCTACTTTCTAAATCACATAGATAAGATTGAAAAATAATCAGCTAAAATGAAATAATCAAGTCTGAGCTCTGTTATAACAAATTAAGCAAGTGGCATCTTTTCTCAGTCACTTTATGGCTGACATGAAGTTATACAAACCCCAGTGAGTCAGTAAGTGCGATTATGTGCACTTGAAATCATGCTCCATTTGTTGTTATTTATTCTTCAACCCCATTATTTATTTCAGGTTGGTTTGAATGCATACTGGTTAATATTCTTTTTAGCTTCAAGTAATTGACAAAGGCAGCTTTAAATTGTATAATAGTGCACTAGGTAGTGCATCAGAAAAACACAATTTGTGTATAGATTTTCCAGTGCCCCAAAACTATGGGCTTATAAACCCTATGTTAACTGATAATTATTAATTAATAATCAGGTTTATTTAAACTGCCACTAAGATGTCAAATATACAACCATGACACAGCTTATCCAAGTGTTTTTGGAAGTGTGTGGTCTTATAATTTACTCACAGAGAAAAGATTTCACAGAGAAAATGCATTTTATTTTGTATTTTCATTCCACAAATTATTAATAACTTTTCATAACTAGGCAGCAGCTGTTTATACCTGCTATCAGTATTGTATCTAACTGAAAAAAAATCAATCCGTGTCTTCCTAATCAGAGTGGTGTTACTGCAGCATCACACAGAACGACCGTGGCAGCAAATGTATTGAATTATTGCCCTTTCTGTATTTGCCAACCACTTTGCCATGGATCCATATCCTTAGGCTCTCTCTCTCTCTCTCTCTCTCTCTCTTTCCTCTCTCTTTCTCCAACACTCATAAAACTTATTTTTATAACATTATTTCAAATCCTTAGCATATTTATGAGAGAGAAGTGTGTGGGGATTTTTTTTATATATGGAGCAACTCATAGTAAAAGATTGAGTCTTAAAGCCCCAAACCAGGGATTGAGCATTGGCATAGCTGTTTCTTCTTCTATCATTCATTAACCCAGATTTAACAGTGACTTTTTGCTCCATGCTGCCATCAACACTTAGGCTCAAACTCTGCATCAACTATTCAGATGAGGATAACGTGTGGCTGTTCTTCTCTGTACCCCAAGCCATGTCATTATCCTGTCTCTCACAAACCTCAGATCGGCCCCACTCTAATAACAGGCTTTGTGAATTATTCAGGCCTAGTTAGGCACGGATCTCAGCCTGACGCACCAAGCACATCATGAAGTCCATCCATCTCTGTGCTGAATAATGGCCGCCACAAACCACACCAGCCTCAGAGTCCTTAATCACGCCGGCGGTTCTGGTACAGCAGCGAAAGAATTAATGCAGCCGTTGTTCTGTCATTGAACAAAGAGATTTGGGAACAAAAAAGCTTTGTTTGGGTGATGCTATTCTGTTGACACAATAAACACAACATAGGAGAAATAATACTTAATTTTTTTAATAATCATGATTCGTTTGATAGATTTTTTTTTTTGGCTTCTTCATTATTAAAATACATTTTGTCTGCATATTTCCATGAAGCACTTCATACCAGGTTACATCTGTCTTATTTGAATACTTCAAAATATAATAAACTGATATATACTCTGCATTGGGCAACATAAATCACATCAAATGTGTCTGCAGCTACAATAAAATGTGACTTAGGTACTGCTAATGCTGTTATACAAGCATATCAAGTAATATCCAGCCTTCCTAACTGCTTTTCACTTTATCTGTAAGTCATCTATTCATATGAGATAGACCTCCTCAATTTTTGGCACACGATACAGGACTGCTGAAGGTACCATAAAGGTTTATGAATGCACACGATGAGCTGCTCAGAACAAACATGGCAACTGGAGTCTTTTGTCAGTGAGCGTTGGGGCTTTACAGTCATTATGAGGCTAATTAACAGGCACAATTATTTTGTAGGAAAGCTCATCAAAGAAATGATGTCTGGATGGAAGCTAAAACAACTGTTTTCTAAATCAATGAATATGCCATTAACATCTAGTAAATTAAGTAATCTCTTTCCATCACCCCATCCACAAAAAAACAAGAAACAAAGCGCTGTAGAACACACCAAAACAGAACAAGAGAACAAGTTGGATTAATTTAAATAACGTAATTAGAATATAATCACATATGTTTGGATTGAAATACAAAAATGTAACAGTAGTGTCCTGGTGTCTAATTCTGTTCTTACAAAAACTGGCCATTTTATTTGTGCAGTTGCAGCCTAGATGGTAAGATTAGACTGGTAGGTCTAAGGTTTAAGATGGTTCAAGCCCCACCACTGCCAGGTGGCCAATGTTAGGCTCTTAAGGAAGGTCCTTAACCTCCAATTGATTAGACTGTGGATACATTCCTGAATATGTAAATTTAATAACAATCACAATTCAAATCCACTCACATAAAAATGATAGTAAAATTGCTAGTGTCATGATAGATACAAAGTCTCACCGACTTAATCTTAACCTGTTCATTTGTATTATACATTTATTAATATGATGTTGAATTTATTTTATTTTTTTTGCACAATAAGTTAAATATAATTAATTTTAAATGGAAATTGTCATCATTTATCGTCAAATTTCAAATCCTGAATAAATTATTGTAAAACAAGTGAATTATAATGCATTGTGGATAGAGTGTATTTGTAACATCCATATTTTATGGTGATGTTCAGTATTTGATGAGATTTACTATATACTCTTAAACACACTGGTTTAAAGCTTGGCTCTGTGTAAAAACAGGATAATGAATGAGCAAGAAGGCAATCTTACATGAGTGATTGGCATGCTGGATTACTTTGTTGTTAAATTTAAATAAATACAGCAAATTATTATTCAGTCTAAGGAGCAATTACTTTTTCTTACACCGGTATTTGGCTTTGGCTATGCTAGGTAGGTGTGCAAGGCAGTTATTATTACATTTGGCAACACCGTGTCATACAGGAAAGTAGCAACAGATGAATCAAACACTCCTGTGGGAAGCACACCTGATCCTAGTGAGCATGTCGACATTTTCCACTTGAGTGCTTTTCAATCCCAAATCCACAGAGATAAAGAGAGCAGCGGGTCCCTTGTTCCAACTGAGATCTTAATTAATTAGCTTTGATAGAAGCATTAATAGAATACTGCTATGAAAATCATGTTACTTGTCACACAAAGCCATTCATAACCTACACAGTGTATGTTCTGTGTGTGAACACACTACTATTATGTATAAATGCTGCTATTTATTTTTATAGTGCTAGACAAGAATGTTTTAAGTACTTACCTTTAAGTTATTGAGACATACTAAAATACACAAATGTAATAATATGTTGTGTAAAAAAACACAAATCTGGAGATTTTTTGTCTCACACAGACACACATGGAGCTTTAAAATTGAGTCATTTTAAAGCTGTCGATGATAGGCATGGATTTGGGTATTGGTAAAACAAGTGTAAGTATTTATTTCATAAAAAATAATGCCCAGGTTGCAAAGCTGGATTTTCCACCAGCACTGAGAGTTCGAGATTTGAAACTCGTCAGTTGCTAACTGTCGGCTGGACGCCACCTTAACCACTAGGATCCACAATGTAGTGCCAGTCCCAAGCTGTGGTTTACTTTAGGTGCTCTTCCTTAGTCAGCAGACCAAAGACATCCAAGTTTGGTAAATTGTAGATACTAATTTTATTGTGACAATATTTGATATTATTTTTTTGAACTGATGAACCTTGAGTTTGAATAACCTGTCCCATCATGAATGTAAACCAAGTGTAAAACATGACATTGGGGTTGTCATTTTAATTTATATGAATTTGGAAAGGCATGTTCATCAATGTTTAAAAAAGTATATGAAAATTACCTACATATATAAAATTCTCTCTCTCTCTCTCTCTCTCTCTCTCTCTCTCTCTCTTCCTCTCGCTGTGTGTGTGTGTGTGTGTGTGTGTGTGTGTGTGTGTGTACACAAATGGGAGAGTAATCTCCTCCACTTTGCGCCAGCAGGTGCGAGCTGCTGGCCTCAGCATTTTCTCCTGACTGAGACGCACTTTCTGAAGCAAAATACTTCAAAGCCTCCGCATCGAATTGCACTACACACATTTTCTAACACCAAGAAGCCATTCAAAGGTAAATGAAACATTCACAACCACCTGCCTCACATAAACAGACCACACAGTGTTCAAAAGCACAACTGGAAATGCAAAAAATCTTTAAACATGGCGGGTATGACTTCATAATTAAAGACTGAATTTGTTCCACTCTCTGGTGTATTTAAGCTCATAATCATTTTACATAGTTAATGCTAAAAAATAGAGTGTGTGTTTAGAGGTAAATATCAGAAATGTGTTACATTTGAATGATTAAGCAGTGCATCCATATGTGTGCCCACACATTCACACTCAGTCCACCACACACACACTCATTAGCCATTAGTTGCATAAAGCCCAATGTGAATGCCGAATAAGGGATAAACAGGTGACATAAGTGCTGACTGTGTTCCCAAGGACATGGAATACTGCATAGCGTTCTCAAAGAGCTATAGCAGCGCTTCTAATTACACTACTGCAGGATAATGTGATGGCTTTCACTTAAAGTGTTGCTTAGCTGATTTTAACTCCAGGTGCACAGCCTGCTTTTACTCATCACAGTTTGCTACGGTTTACATTTACAGGAATGCAGCTGCAAATGTAAAATAAATGAATCCTCTACAAGTACAAGATATTCTTTGGAGAGAACAAGATGTAAATGAACAGTGAAGCTAGAAGTGGAGCAAAAGGGTTTCCTACAGACTGATGTTGCTGATAGACAAAATAAAGATGTCGATAGAAATATTATTGAAAAAAAAAATTTTTTGTAAAAGAATGTACCATTTCAAATAGTCAAAATACTGTGCAATGAGTACATGTAAACTTCATCATTCTGAAGGAAATTATTTTTAATTTTCTAATAATATTTAACACACACTCAAAAACGTTGAGACAGGAAGCTTCTGTTTTTTGTTTTTTACAGGTAGAATAGCTATCAGATGATTTTATAATGCTTTGGTATAAAGGATGGTAAAATCAAGTATATAAACAAAAAGTGTATCAATTAAATATCAAATGTAATTAAAAAACTGGTGCCACTCTGGCACCTCTGTAATATGCTAGCCCACTACTGTGGAGGTCTGTAGTTCAAGTCTTAATTGACCTACCGTTTGGGTCTCTAAAATGACTTGACTGAGAGGGGGAGTTTAAACAGCCTAGCCAGTCCCGGCTTCAAGCCCAAGTGTTATCAAGAAAAGCATAAAATGGCACCAAATTTGGTTTAAGCACCAACCAGGTATGATCCTCTGGGGTGACCCCAATACACAGGAGCAGCCAGAACAAAAACAAAAAGTTCACCTATAGAGCAAAAGTTTAGCAGTTACAAAGAAAGTACCTTCAACTTGAGATAGAGAAAAATTGCAACACTGCTCTGCCCTGCATTCAGCCACCAAATCAACTTAATACTTCCTAATCCCGACCACCCAGTTATCACAAAGCTTTGGGTGTGGTATTAAATTACACAGCTGACAGTCCATGAACATTTTCATGTTCAAACTTCTTGGATAACTGTATCAAACTCCAGCTTTGGTCAATAATCAATAGATGATTAGTGTGTATTTGAATAATCAGAAACCACATGTGTATGTACTTAATTTCATTTTTATGTTTCTCACACCCATAAGTGTCCTTGGCCACCCAAAGACATAACACATAAAGTCCTGTGCGCAGAAACATTAATCGATGTATTTTGTCGATTAAACTATTTTATTATATTATATTTTTAGAAAAGGTGTAATAAAACACTGGCCATTTAACGTAAAGTCTCAAACGTTGCTACCTGGTGCAGAAAATCTTAACTTTGCTAATGATATATTAACAACAGGAGAATCATAGCTTTGTTATATGATTCATACTTTAATAATGCTCTGCACTTGAGCTTCTTGGTGTGCTGCCTCTCTTCTGCTTGTTATTGGAGGTTAATGACTTCAGCAATAGTGGTAAATATTTATTTTGGAGATTTTATGGGTGCATGCTGCCAATAATGCTGCCCTCTGCACTGTCTGTTTTAATCAAACGGGGCGTTTGTTGTACACTTCATTTAATACTAAAGGGTCTATTATTTCATATTAATTATTTTAAAATGTGTTATAATACTCATGGCTTGGTTACCTGACTAATTGTGTACGTTATATATTGGTGGATTTGGGGAAACTGGTTTTGATCAGTAGCTGCTGGTCTCAGTGTTAACAGACTACATGTTATATATTTATCCATGGACATTTTTACTATAATATTTTTTTCAAAAATGTGTGCAATACCATTAGGCGATACATCCAGAACACCCAACTATATGCATGTGAATTACTCACAAATGAATGCTGGATGTCTTTAATTTCCCTTATACAAATAATGTATTACACTTGTTTGTATATGTTGAGGCTGAAATACATGAATACAGGAATGATAGAGTGTCCCAATACTTTTGTTCATGAAGTGTATGCTTGAATCAGGGCAATTCCTTTTAGGCCAGGCTTCATTTTGCACACACTACAGGAGTAGTGTGACTGCACATATCTTTCATGTTACTTTTTTGTACTTTTGTCAGTTAAATAAAGGTTCAAGAGAATAAACCAAGTACAGTTATTCTAAACATCCTGACCTCTCTGGATTTGTAGTGATTAACATTTTTACTGATGATTTTTTGCTTAGGATTGATGCCACTATCCTGCTATTAAAAGGCAAAGTTCTGCTGACACGTTACATTAATGAATGTCAAGATTATCACAGATTTGCATTTGTTATTAGTCCCATCTTGAAACTTCTTTGCACAGGCATTGTGGCTTAAAATATGCATTCATATATTTATGGTAATGCTACTCTTTTCACCCCTGCTTAAATGCCGTGTTGAATACAATGATGCATTTTCGATTGGTCAATAAAAAAAAGTTATTTCTAAATGGTGACTAACTAATAAAGCTTGATTAAGAGAATACATAGGCAAAATTGGCATCACTTTTACTAATGGAATATGTCCTATTATTATTATACTAACATTCCTTTGGAGTCATTAACACCTTATCATATCTTTTCATTTCTGTCTTCCTTTTTTTTGGACGTCTCATCATTCCTAATAATCAATCAAATTTTCTACTTTCTAAGCGGTCCCTAGTATTTCTGAATGTTTTCCCCGGAGGTCTTTTTGCAAGATCTCTTTCCCGACAGTTGTAGTCCACACAGCACTGACTTGGCACGGCGGTTTCAGCTGATTAGAGAGAAACACGTCGGGCAGTGCCACACTATTTCCTTTCTCAGCTTTATTTGTAGCAGTGCCCAGCATACACAGGGATACACGAAACCCCCACTCACAACCATTCACCCTCATGCAAAAATATACACCCAGGACAGTTTTCAAATCCAATAAAATTTCCATTAAAGCACAATGCATAAACTGACCATCTTGTAAGGTGGGACACAATAAGCACATGCCTGTGGCGGCTGTTCATGGCAGTGTGTGTGTGTGTGTATGGGTGTGTGTGTGGGTGTGTGTGTAAGACTGCGTGCAGCAGATAAAGTAGCAGCCAGGTTGTCAGGCCTCTTCCTCTTCCCCGGCTCTGAACTAAAAGTGAACTCAGCTTTGCTATATATAAATACAGCTTTGCAGCCAATCAGTGGCGTGGCTCCAGGGCATCATCTCGCTGCGCTGACTTTCCCATTACGATAATGCGAATCTCTCACTCAGCCACATAATACTGGCAAGCGTGGATAAAATACTGTCTCCCCTCCGTTGTCTCGGCCCGTTCTTGCCACACACAATGAGAGAAAGCCTGTGCATACTAATGAATGAGCCCGGGGTCCTACAGTGCTGCAATGCACCATGACAGCCTGCAGGGGGCAGATGTCTTGAATTACAAGCTTGATTTGGTCGTAGATCATGCTTCTTCCTCAAGGTACGCACAGACAGGATTAAAATATGTAGCTAAGTATTTGGATTCTTTATTTCTGACACTAACATAAACAAATATGGGTGCATGGTTTGCAGTTTTAGTAAGGATGCTAGGTTTGAGAAACGGACAAATATGTCTAGAAATGAAACAACAGCCAACGGTTTTTTAAGTGTTCATGAGAATTGATGATGCTGCTGATTCTCCTGCATGTCTGAAATGCCCGCTAGTCGTATTTCATCCTAACACTGTATTTTAAATTGCTTCCGTATAGTGGAATAAGTGGAGATCACAGTAATGTAATCAAGCTAGATTGATAAAACAGACTGACATGTACTCAATTAATCCAGACAGACAGACAGACAGACAGACAGATAAATAGATACTTTATTGATCTAGCTGATCGAAATATAAACAGACTTATATAGACAGATGTGTAGATAGGTACTTTGTTGATCCTAATGATTGCTAGACAGACAAACTTACAAGCAGTTAGATAGATAGATAGACAGACAGACAAACAGATAGACAGTTAAAACAGGCTGGTTTTCCTTCTGCGTATTGTAGCAGACAACAAACTTCAGTTTGTTTTATTTATTTACTTTTCTGTCTTTTACTTTTTACATTTCCATTTCCTAACAACCAGCGTAGAGTTACCACACTCACTGTGATGAACGTTTCTTTGAGAAGCTGAAAGAACTATCCCTGTAGAGTACTTCTCTATTACACAGAAACAAAACAGAAAAAAAACAGACTGCCATGAAAAACTGTAGTGGTCTTTTGTAAATATTTCTTTACTGTATGAATGATTCCCATCATTTAATTGTAAACAGCACAACGTACGTGCACAAAGTACAAGGACTTCGACATACAGGACTACATTCGAATGACACTGACAATCATGTTTATTCTGCATATCAGTGCAGTAGCTTAACATCGTTTCAGCATGTAAAGATTATGGGATTTCAAAAAGATCTCAAAATTGTTGCCTATGTTTTTCATTTTATTTTTTGATACAGGCTGCATTGTATAACAGAAAAAGACAATCAGAGTTTTATACCCTGAGCACCACACACACACACACACACACACACGCTACTGAAGTGAGGGTGAAGGTGTGTGACTTGTGAACCATGAACACAAAACATGAAAAGAGCGCCTGGCTATGGACACTGTTTGCAATTTCTAATTTGTTGGCTGGGGACGGGTACGGGGCGGTCACAGCGTGATTCATATTAAAAGTCAATTGGCCTTCAAATTCCTTGGGTCCCCCAAAGTCACTACTGGTGTGAAGGAAATGAGTCTTAATGGAGTGGCAGTGCCATAATAAAATATCTGAAATTGAATCTGACCACAAAACCCAATGGTCCAGGGACAGGGCCTAAGCCACTGACCATTACGGATATGAGATTCTTTCCGTTCATAGGTGTTTTTTTAGCTGTTATTTGATTATGGACATCACAGCACTCTGAAGATGTCCTTTCTGTGTCCAGCTCCCCTTCTGCCTGAATATCAGAGCACTTAGTAATCTGTCTTGGCCTCACTTTTAATTTCTCGCATGTCTGCCTGCGCTCGGAGTGCTGGGGTAACTGGGTAGGCGATATAAAGTGCAAGGCTATAAAATCCTCCCGCTGTGTGCGATATATTAACTTTAACCTCATGGTAATTACCAAAAACTATTTAAACTCAACTTTTCCACTCAGGGTGCCTTCCAGTAATACTGACACAAGCTGACCACATTTTAGCAGCTATTAGCTGCAGGGGTTACATCTGAAAAGTTCATATAGTGGACACAGTAATGAAACTTTTATTTAAAATGTGGTAATTTAAGTATATATAGTTTTAGTCTTTGGTGTTTAAATTAAACATGAGTATTTGTAAGGCACATTCAGTATTCAGATCCCTAGAGTGTATCTGTGTTTCAGCACATTGGCTAAAGGGGTAGCACTGCCACCCACAGAAATCCCCAGGTGGAGTGGCCCAGGTTCTTTCTGAGTGAAGTTTGCATGTTCTCCCTGTGTTTGATCCAGTTTCCTCCTACAGTCCAAAAACATGCAATTGCAGTGAATTGGAGATACCAAATAATCCATAAACGTGTACTGATGAAACTTGTGTAATGAACATCTACTGTCTGTCTGTCATGAAGGGAAAGTGTGGTGTAAAACAAGACATTAAAAATCCTGATTAACAAACTTTAGGTGTTTTCCAAAATTAATCAGATGCCCAGATATATGCACCTGTAGCAGATATGATCAGACATAACTCATATCTCACTTGGGAACCTGTTAATGGCCAAAGCATTACATCGATAGGACTGGGTTGAAAAATCTTAAACAAACAAAAAAAAACAAAATGCAATTTTACCCACTGTGCAAAAAAGAGCTTCTCTTAAACCGCTAAGAGGTTGTTGGACACCCAAGGCTCATCTATGCCAGAAGACACATAGGCTACGACATCTGGTACAGACAAACTCTTCTGTATATGGCTGTGTAGTCCCAAGATAATCAAAGTTTCCATCAAATGCACCTATGATCACTGGACTCAGGTGCTGGGACTGGACGTCGCAGCAATAAAAGAAAATCAACTAGTTTGATAGATTTGATAGATTTTTTTGCCAAAATAAAAGAGACTCCCAAGCACATGTGCACAATTTACCTATTGAAGAGATGACACCATGGACTGTAGTTTTATATCCCTTAAAAATTAGAGAAGCTGAAGGACCTGCTGGCGATTTCCTTGCATTATATACAGTAGTAAACTTTCAGTCTGTCACATGAGGTCAGAGCTGTTCTTACATCGAGGAATGAACATAAGCCACCTTATAACAGAGCATCACACTACACATTGTATAACACTTCTTTTCTCAATGGAATTAGTTAGATAATATCTATGACATTTACATTTTCAGCATTTAGCATGCACTCTTATCCATAGTAACTTATAGAAGTGCTTCATAAGTAAACATAACCTTACTCTAGTTTAAGTAGACAGTCCAACAATAAAAATCTGCTGAGACCCTGTAAGAGCTTAACTACAAGAAATAATTACAAATGTTAGTAAGTTTGTTGGTGTTTTGTTATGCATGGTTATGCTGTGGAGTATTTGTTGGTTACTTGAGATTTGAAAGGGTCAAGACTGAGCAGCAAGTTCCAAATACTTGGCCTTAGACCTTCAGCATGCCTGCCGGGTCAAAGAAAAAAAAAGATTTGCCTAATCTACAGTGGTATGTACAGTATGTTTGTTGTCCGCTTTGGAATATTACATCATGTGATTCATGGCTGGTTTTGAGAAGTTGTCACTGAGTTTTTGTATCCTGGTAATAAGGATTTTAAATGGTGGGGTGATGTCTGTCGTTACAGGACTAGTACCAGTCATACAATACTGATATCAGCAGGACGAGTTTCTTAAGTTTGTTAGTGTATGTGTATCCTTTTACTCTGACATTTAATATTCATAAAACAAAAAGTGAATGTAAGATGACTGTGGGTGTGAAAATACAAAACATTATAATAATCCTAACGGCATAATAATAATAAAATTAATAATAACAATCACTACACAATTTTCTACTACTACTACTACTGATAAGAATAATAACCACATAATACAGTTACATTTTCAACATTTTGAATATGCATTTATCCAAAGTGACTTCTAAGCAATTGAATGTTAAGGCCCGTGCTCAGGGGCCCAACAGTGGCAACCTGGCAGTGGTTGGGCCTGAACCAGCGACAGTACCTTAACCACCATTACTACCACTTGGGTAATTAATAATCAAAATCTGGAGCCTTTCTGTTTACTCTCTGTGTTTTTCAGACCTTTAAGTTCAGTTCTTAGCACTGATATTAGTCACCGGTATGACTTTGCTCACATATGTTTTTGAAAATGCTTTTGGGGTATAATTGTTCAGGCAGTATTTTTATAAATGGACACCCAAGACTCTTCTGAGCAGATAAAATTCTCCAAATGACTAAACTCTGTTTTAAATGACACTATTAGTGTCTGACATGGTTTGTTTCATTCTGTCACTATTGTTGAAAGGTCAGGACTGGCATGTGTGTGTCCAGTCCTGCCAACATCCCCAGCATTCACACAGACACGTTCTCACATTGCCCTCTTCAGGCCTGGCTGTGTAAGATGACCCTGCTCATCCATCATCCTGGCTGGAGGGAATCCAAACAGCTCAATATCATGTTTAACTAATCAGACAAGATAATCTATTTAATGACAGCCTGGAGACATGAGATAAATGTTAGCCACTCAGAGCAGTCTGCAGTCAATTCATGTTGGCTAAATGCTCTCTTAGGAAATCTAGTACATGGAACTAATCGCCAGTTTATGTTGGCATGTTTGGCAATATCATTTGCATTTTGTAAAAGCCTGATTCTTTCAAAGACTCAAAATTCTCTATCTTCACGAAAACGTGCCGAAGCCTACTTGCTATCTCGTTCTTCTCAAACTCTAACCCCCCCTCTTCCTTCCCCATTTCCTGTATCCATCTCCATGACAGATGCAGGGAGAGGCCTGAGGCTGCAGTTAAGAATATGTGATGCAGAGATTCTTTATTAACATTTCATTCCCATTCCCCACACGACATAAATTAGATGGGACGTTAAAGGCTGTCAGCTGTGGCGATATGTCACAGCAGTGCAGCTCTGTCCGTAGGACGTCCTCCACATCGCTGTCACGTCTACCTCTGCTGCTGCTTAAAGTCAACGTGATCCAAGCTGGTGACCCTTCCGTCTTCAGAAACGCGCCTCGCCAAGCCGGTCCGTGCCGACACAATTCAGCTCGGATCCCAAACTCGATCCCAGACTCCCTCTGTACGCCGCCTATCTTGATATCGACGCTACCGTGCCTTCGAAATTAAAACTGGTGGCTGCTCTGTATTCCGATATGCGTGAAGGCAGATCTGAAACGTGTCTGGCCCAACACTAATGTATTTATCATTAATCTTATCAGCGCTGTCTTTCCACATCATTTCAGGGCTCTAGCATGATTTTTATCTCTAATTTGATGGTAATGAACCCATCAGCACAGAATGCTTTATGAATATGATGAAAAATGGCATTCATATTCACTCTGGACAAGACACGTCTTCTTATCTCATTAGAAAAGCTGAAATTAAAATCACTCTTGATTTGTGAACATGCATATTAACAACACGGTTTGCAGATAGCACCTTACATCTTCAACGACATCTGCATTTTTGAATACCTAACACATGATTAATGAGGGTCTGAAATGGTTATTGGTGCTTAATACAATCCTAAGCTGTCTATGAAAGTTCTTAGTCATCCAAATCATTGAATTGTCTAGTAGTACTAAGTCTAAGCGACTGGATTTGTGATATAATCCTATTACCACATAATCTTATTCTATCACAAGGCCAGTCACTTTGACTTACTACATCTAGATGTAAATATGATGTACGCCTCTCCAAACGGCTATATAAAAATGCATGAATCAAGTCGGCATTGTACATTCACAGAGCCTTGGAAGACATTCGGTCTCCTAAACGTCTTTAATATTTTTATTGGCTTTGATTGCACATTTCAAACATCAAAGGTTTTTGAGATGATTGATAAACTTTTGTGTTTTATAGAACATAACAGAATAGAACAGAATATAATAGAATAGAATAGCCTTTATTTGTCATTACACATATACAGATGTACAGTACAATGAAATTCATTCTTTGCTT
>JAYDZG010000039.1:4293428-4307331 GCA_034509265.1 Microcambeva bendego
TGTTTTGAAGTTTAGCACACATTAAATCTCATACACATCTCATAATCTAATGACTAAGTGTTTTATTAGAAGCTTACATTTACAAATTAATCCTAGTTTGCACACTGGGCCTTTATTTAGGGGGATGCGGCAAGTTCATATGTGGATCAGCTTTGTGCAAAAACACACTGTGATTAAATTATCTCTCGACTCGTGCAGAGGCCATCAATCAGCCAGCAGAGGTCGTAAATTGCTCAGTTATGAGGATTCCAGGTGAATGGCAGCACTGGGACTTGCTAAAATAAAATGTAACAATAGTTAGAATAGCCAAACTGTTTTAAATGTAGCCGCAAATCGTCAAAGTAAATCATTTTAGCGCCTTCAAATGAATCTCCAAGCATTACTAGTTCTTAGTAAATTGTTTGAATGTTGTTTGAACAGACAGCCAATGTTTGATTTGGGAGACAATGAAACTATTTTTTTAATATTGTCATAGTTTTTTACTAGAATGTACTACAACATGACAAACAAATCTATTTTTTTTCTATGAGCTGTTCACCTACAGGGATCACTGCGGTATGCATACCTGACTTTAACTTCTTATTCCATAAGGCTTGAGACGGGCACCTATAACACCCCTCCTCATGTCTAGACTCTTCAACCAGATATTGCTAGATGTGCCTACAGGTATTTGGGGGAAACACACACTTCTCAGTCTTATTATAAATTACCGTGATAGAATTTGTGTGAACTGGGTCAGCCTAATATTTAATTTTTTTTTACATAAAATGTGAATCCAGTATTTTTGGCATAGTTTGCAACTACCTCAGAATGAAATTCCTTTTTTAGAAAAAAAAATAGTAAATAAATTATTATTCATTATTGAATTATTCATTCATTATTGTTAAAGGAAACTTAATAACAAATGATTAGTCTCCAATTTCATGATGTTTCAAAAAATGAAAAATTGTATCGTCAATCATATTGCATCATGGGTACAGTGTATTGTGACATATTGATATGTGTTTTGATAATTTGGTGTGTGTTTAAATCTTGTATTACAGTGTGAGGACAGTGAGAATGTGGTCTTACTCGTGAACAGTGTTCTATGAGGATCAGTAATTAATTGTTTAAAGTGGTATCGTGATGTTCAGGTCATATGACATATTGGACTAATGTGATACAGTCTTTGGCAAGCACATGTGCTTACAGGAAATTGCTCGCAACCTCACTTTTATATTTGACATTTAGTACAGACAGACAGACAGACAGACAGACAGACAGACAGACAGATAGATAGATAGAACACATGCAGCCAGGAAAGATCATCAAGGTCATCAAAACAATCTGTAGCGTATCAGTGCATTTTTCTCAGTGCCTGGCCCAAGCCCAGACAAAAATAGTTTGGTTATGTCAGGATGGGCATTAGGCATAAAGATTCTGCCTGGGAAGTGGGCGGTAGCGGTAATACCTATGGAAACGCAAAGAACAAACCACACCCCTCACAGTGACATGACTCATAATATGAAACATTACAAACTCATTTTGTCCATGTAAAGAATCCCATTGAAATTAATAAAGATATCGTTATATAAACGAAGGAGAGACAGACAGATATTTAATTATAAATAGACTCACATTAACAATAAAAGACAGACAGAGATTTGCTGAACTGGATCAGACCTGCACACTCACAACACATGCAATGTCTATGGGCTTCATACAAAAGACACTGACCATTATAAATTCACTTAGCCAGCCTAATTGATCTCAGCACTGTCACGTTGCTGTCCATCATGTGAGTGAGTGTGTGAGTGAGGCAGGAAGGGGGACGGGTAGTGAGAGAGAGACACCAATGTCTTGAATGAGTGTTGAAATAAGTCATCTGAAGTGTTTGCACATCAATCCTGGAGGTAGAACAGGATCTTATGGAATAACTTTTTGGTTTGGTCTGCTCAATGAAAAATGTGACATTTAAGCTCTACAGACAAAGCTGAATAGAAACGTTTCTCATTTTTGCTTTTGATGAGAAACAAAAGCGGATAAATGGCCAAAGAAATGTTAATTACTTCAGCAGGAAAAATAACATCGGTAAGTATAGAATGGGAGTTATTTTAATGAACTAAATGCATATTTTAATTTAGTTATTTTTTAAATAAATTTTACTTTATGCTGTTTTTATATTTTACTAATATATATTTTATTTACCCAACATGCCTCGTTTACTTTGTTTGTGCTTTGCACTTCTTTATTGAGAGTTAACAAAAGTTTTGAGGTTTTATGAGCATCTATCAGAATTAAGTAGATTTTTTTCAGTTTGTTTTTACTAATGCAGTTGTAGGTATTGATGCTATTAGAGCTTTAAAAAATAGGTTATTTACAGTAATATGAAAATGCTAGTGTCCCATACAAAAATATGTAGCACCACTACACAACAACAAACAAGATTGCTAAATTATTTTCTATATAATTCTCATTATAAAGGTTTGGTTTTTTTTATTGTGAACTCATCTGTACATTGTTGAGTGCATTTCTTTAATAAAAGGAAGTGGATATGTTTTTTGTCATTAAGGATGACAAATAATTAAAATTTTGGAATGTAAATATGTATATTTTTGTCTGTTATTACAGTAATCAACACAAACTTTTTTTTACAAAATGTATTAAATTATGCAATACCATTTATTTAATTAACTGTACTAATTTCTTTTCTTTTTTTGTTTGTGTACTTTTAGCACCTGACATCTTCCCTGCTGGCAGTGGCATTTCTCACCTCATTTGGTAGCTCTATGCTCTATGGCTATAATTTAGCTGTGGTGAACTCTCCTGCAGGGGTATGTAGCTTAGTGTTCATCAAATCTTCAACTTCAATTTATACACATTGGAAAAATTGGAAACATGTAAATAAAACCTGATATAAGTGCACCATGTAACAAAAGGTATTTGACCTGTATTCAGTTAAAACCAGATATCTTTTATATTATTTCTCATTTCAACAAATCAACAATCTTACTGTTATTTGTATATGGTGCTGATGCTACATTTGATGTCCATAATGGTTCCAAAAAGTTTTGACAAGGGCCTATTTACTACAAAGTTACATCAAGTCTTTTACTATTGTTCTGTAAATATTTGACATCTAATGACTCCATTCAATGTTTGCTTAAAATAATAGTTCAACTGGGCCTGAAACTCAATGATTTAGGTTGGTTATAAGCTCTCCATGAGAGCCTCATCTGTTCAGCAAGCCTGCCTGGTCACAGAGGAAAGCCAAGAATTTCAGTCTTGGGCAATCTCTTCAAGACAGGGAGGGGAAAGCCCCAGGCAGGTGGGTTAGTGATGAGGCTGGGAAGTTTTTTTCTGCTGCAGGAGCTGGTGGGATTTAAAGAAAGCAGTGCAGCATGAAAGCCATCAAACCTCAATGAGCTGTAAGGTTTTGCTCAAAAAGAATGGGTGAAGATTCCACAAGGGACGCATCAGAAGCTTGTTAGCACTTAACAAAATCACATTGAGCTTATCAAGGCATGTTGTACCAAGTACTGAGGCTAGGGGTGGAGTAATACACAGCAATTTATTTTAGGGTTGAATATTACTGATTGCATCTGAAGTGCATAGTTAATTCATGAGGAATAAGTCACAGATTTCTTGAATTACAAAATGAAATGAAATACATATTTAATTTATCCTGACAATTAGTAGAAAATACTGTATATTATGAACATTATGAAGGTCACATATCTGAAGGGTGGCAGGAGGCACGGGTTACCTCATATGGGTAGCCTCACCGCAAAAAGGTCCTGGGTCCTCAGGTGGGCAGGTTCAAATGCTTTCTGTGTAGAGTTGTCATGTGCTCCCCAAATCTGCATAGGTTTCCTCTGGGTGCTCCAGTTTTCTCCTACAGCCCAAAGACATGCAAGTGAGGTGAATTGGAGATACAAATTTTTACATGTTCTATATGACCTTGTGAACTGATGAACCTTGTGTAATGAGTGACTACTGTGTCTTGAATGTAACCTAAGTGAAAAACATTAAAATCCTAATAAACAAACCTACTGTTTCTAAAACCTTTAGATAAAGAGGTTAATAGGTCTGTTCCCAGCTCTACAGTGGAATGCAGTAAGATGTTATAGAAGCATGAACACTGTCTCCACAGAGGAGAGTATGAGGGGGTTGTTATTGGATGATGATTATGAATAAGAACATGATTATGAACAAAACCCTTACTAAGAATCTGCAGCCTTAGCCACTGTGCCATGATTCTGTGATTTAATCTTTAATGAAGAGATTATGAAACACATTAGTGTTTCTAAGAATAGACTCAGAGTTTTAATTATAATGATTTATTTGTCAAAATATAGAACTGTATTATCTGTCAAATAAGTAGATGATGAAATGTTTAAAAAGAACTTTTAATAATCGACATAAAATCATTAGTCATTTTAACTTTTCTGCCACTTTGAGCTGTGATGGTTGCCTCTAGCAGGTCTTCATATACACTAAGTGAGGACCTATTTGTCTTGCACCATTACTCTGTTAATGATGAAAAGATTGAAATTTGCGTGTTTAATTCTTTGCCTCATAGTTGTCTTTTAGCATCCCCTTAAAGTGATATTGTTTTATATTTTTATTTGTAAGCATAATACCCACATAATCCACATTCTGATATAATATATTAATTATTAAATATGAAATAACAAGCCTGTGCTGTGCCGAGACGTTGTTCACTCACCTATATTGTATAAAGATGATGATGATGATGATGATGATGATAATAATAATAATAACAATATAAACAAGAAATCTAATCAATAACATTAAAAAATCAATATAACTCAAGGATTCAGTGTGAGGGGAGAATGTAAAATGACCAGTTAGAGAAATAATCAGAAAGACTGTAGAGAATTACAGAAGTCTTATTTAATAGAAGTTCTGAAAACCAGTGATGTACAGTCAGGCCCTTCTAACACAGAAGGGTAACAAAATTGTGGATAGAAAAATCAAGGATCCAGTTGGTCGGGGCTTGCTGATGGAGTGCCCATTATAAGCACTGCATGCCACTGCTAAACACAGTATACAGTGTGGATGTCATAGTCTTAAACATGTCTCCCTTTAACAAGCCCTGTAGCAACATGTTGTATTATTTGGCTAAAATATAAATAGCTTAACTTTTCTGATATTATTTAGACTAAAAGCAAAAACCTCTGATACAAAATTTGGTGGTGGTGCCCAGTTGACACAGTGTGATGTTTTGCCAGCACACCCCAAAACCTGTTCAAAACCCAGATTCAAACTCACTGGGCACCTCCTAGCTGGCACAATTGACAAAGCCAACAGCAGAAAAATGGGCAACCAGTCTGCTAGGTGGGGAAAAAACAGAACAAGGGGGAGTAGGGAACCCTGGTTAGTAGCCTGAGACACCTGTACAGAAGTGTGGCCTCACGAAGGATTAAAATACTACACTAAATTCAGAGAAAAAGAGAAAACAAATAAATAAAATTGCAAAAAAAAGAGAATTTGTTGGAATCAATGATGTTTTGTTTATTTGAATGAAGAATGAGCAAATAATGAACATGAATAATAGATGTTGAGGCTTATAAAACCAGGAGTGGTGCAGCGAGGGGTTAATAAATTGAGGCAAAACTGAATGCATGTTCTGCATATAAGCCAAGCACAGAGAAAATCACAGGAGCAATAATTGCTTACAACATTCATGTATCCTCTTTGTTGGCCTTTTAACTACACGTTTACGAGTGCAGGACGTACCTTCAACCGTAGAGTTATTGTGAGACAGTAAGGAATGGAAGGAGAAGGTAGACTGGATTTCTGGGCCTCATTGTGTCTCATTGTCTTTCTTTGCTGCCTGTTGGGTATTTATACATTTGGACTATAAAAGAGCATATGTACATTTTAAAGATATGGTGATATTTAAGGTGTTTAAAAAACAAGTTTCTTGAATTGTAAAGGATTGAGGTGATGCCATTTTTGTAACAAGTCCTGAATTAAACCATGTGATTTTAAAATATGAGTGCAAAACTTACTTACATTCTCCCTTTCCTCTCTCCTCTTCATATGTAGTACATTAAGGACTTCTATAACCATACGGTTGTGAGTCGGAATAGAACAGGACTAAATGGAGAAGCTCTGACTCTCATGTACTCGCTCACTGTGTCTGTCTTTGCCATTGGAGGCCTGATTGGCTCACTGATGGTGGGCGGACTCGTCACCAGATTCGGAAGGTAAGTCAAGAGTCGACCCCAATACATCTGGTAATGTGAAGTTACTCAGCCAGGTGTGCTGGTGGTACTCCCTTGACTGTAAGGACCACAAAGATACTGGCCACCTCATCTGTTACCCAGATCTCTTTTTGTCTCTCTCTGGGTGACCTTAGGAACACTCTAGAGAAAGAGGCACTGGTGCTGTATTAGCCAACAGGCTTTAAACTTTTACTACATTCTCTGAAGGTTGTTTTGATCATAAAAACAAAAAACAGTGTTCTGCTAACCGAAGTATTCATAGAGATGATAAAAAGATTTTATAACCGACAGAATAGACTGGAAATAAGAGTGAATTCTTTAGCATGCCGATAGAGTGACTTGCAAAGTCTTCTGTTTGTCTCATCTGCTCCAAGCATCTCAGGGGAGCCACGAGATTAGACTGCAGCCATTTAAATGCAAATGAAAGGTGATGATTCACAACTTCATTTAATGCTCTAATCAATTTCAGCCCAGCAAAGTGTTTTATAGGGCTAAGGCCATCATAACATAGAGCATGGCGAAGCCGGGTGTAAATCAGAGAAAAAGTTTACCACCTGATAGAACTAATCAAGGAGGCTGGCGATTTTCTCTGCGCTGCAGTCGTGGAACATCAATAAACTGGTTTTGATAGTTAAACTCCCTGGTGGCGGCTGTTGAGCACAAGTGCCTCAGTTGATGAGTGGTGTTTGGAACAGGACTCTTGTCTGTCTGTCTTTGCAGGAAAGGGACTGTGGTCTACTCTGCAGGGTTGGTCTTCATCGCAAGTTCTTTAATGGGATTCAGCAGAATCTGTTCCTCACCTGAAATGGTGATAATCGGTCGCTTCATCACGGGAATTCACTCAGGTGACAAGTCATGATGAATTTATGATTCAGTGTGTGTGCTATTTAATGCTGTATACTGCTAATTTGAAGATCTGAAGATATTTAAAACATCAGAATATCAGACTAATAATTTCAAAAAGAAAATCATGCAGCAGGTGTTTCATAGGATTCCACTGAAATAATCAGAACGTGGGAGTGTTTCACCATACTGTGTGCTTACAGATGAAGAATTGTTTGTACAGTTCAGACGCTTCTTTCCAATTGCTTTGCGGCACATCAGCTCAGGGGGTAGTAGTGCCGCTTCACAGCAAGAAGGTTATGGGTTCGATCCCCAGACAGGGCGGTCTGGGTCCTTTCCATGTTAAGTTTGCATGTTCTCATGTCTTGTGTGAGTTTCCTCCTTGTGCAGTCCAAAACATGCCGTCAGGTTAATTGGAGACACTAAATCGTCATATAGGCACCTTGCCACTGGTATGCATGAACCAATGTATTGTAGTTCCAGTCCAAAGCCCAAGTAATTTTTAATTGTGTCAGAAAGGGCATTTTGGTGTAAAAACTATGCCTAAACAACATTGTGGACCCACAATAAACAATGAGATCAAAGAATATCATGTCTCTGTAAATGTGTTAGGCCTCCAAATGGTTTATGTTAAACAACAGGGCAGGTTTTTATGTATTTATTGAAACTAAATTATTATCTATTTAGTTAAAATTAAATGTCATCAGACATCATATTCTGAGCCCCATTTGCTTCTCCAGGCATCTCTCTGAGTGTAGTTCCTATGTATCTGGGAGAGATTGCTCCCAAAAACCTAAGAGGGTTCCTAGGCCTCATGCCCAGCATCTTTATCTGCATCGGTGTGTTTTCCGCTCAGCTTCTGGGTCTTCATGAACTTCTTGGAAAGGTATGTTACAGAGAGCAAATAACTTTGCAGGAGGTAGAGGTAAATATAGAGCCATATATCACTGTGTTTTTCCGTGTCTATGCTCAGGGTTGTTAATGAATGCTGCTAGACTCTCTATCTAAGCTGATTTTATTGGCAGGATGAACACTGGCCCCTGTTCCTCTCCCTGGTGATCGTCCCAACGTTTGTCCAGCTGATACTACTGCCTTGGTTTCCAGAGAGTCCTCGTTATTTGTTGATTGAAAAGCACAACGTTCATGCCACTATTACAGGTTGGAGAACTGGATTCATTTCATTATTGTTATTATAAATGTGTGTTTGATTCATGTGACCTGCCAGTTCAAAAACTTGTTTCATGAAGTGCATTTTAATCACTAGCCCTATTTATTTTATTTGTGTTCAGTCCTTGGGACATTTTGGAGGTATGACATGCAAATGCAATGAGCATGGTGAATGTATAATGGTTATTGATATAATATAAATGTGACGTTTTATGTCTCATTTAAAAATCGAGTTAGAATGAGAAACTATTGTAGGCTAAACAGCACAATTAAAAAAACTAAAGTCATTATCACAACATATTAACCTGCATATTTAGATATGCCCCTCCCATATAATGATGCAAAAATACTGAATAAACATATTCCATTCACCAGCTTTGTGCAACGTTGGGATTTGTCATTGTTCTATTCACCTGTTAACAATTCAGGAATGTTAATTAAATGCCCCCCATCCTGGTAAATTTGGTTCCCTCCTGCCAAGGTTCATTTCATGGCTACATCCCTAACCAAAACCGTTAAAGCTAATAAAATTTGCATTGCTTGTTGCAAACTGTCCAGCATTAGGGCAATCTACACCGAACCAACCAACATTTACCCCAGAGGCTGGATCTCTATAACAGTTCGACTTAACTACCCCATACCAACTACCCCTTTTTGTACGTTATTCGAAGCATTATATAATAATGGAACATACTTTTCTTTAAAACTGTACTAAGATTTATATTTGTCACTGTTTTGCAGCTCTCAAGTGGTACAGGGCAACGTGCAACATTCAGGCAGAGATTGAGGAAATGCAGGAGGAACAGCGTTCTCTGTTCTCTGTAGAGACCATATCTGTCTGGCAGCTCATGCTCGACCCGACGGTGCGACGGCAGGTCCTTTCTGTGGTGGTCATTAACATTGGGATGCAGCTGTCTGGTATTGACGCAGTAAGACTGTGTTTACTTTTATACTTCACTGCATGATGTGTTTTTATTATAAACATAAAGAGATAAGACTCATCCCATGAATTGGTAGATCACATGATTAAAGCAAGGTCTGTGTGCTCTTGGATGGGTTTGGTATTATACTTAGCCAATAGCATTCCTTTTAGTAAAATATGAGTTTTGTGAGCCTGCAAATGGTCTGCTTTTGGAAGAGGAAATACTGGAGCGTTACCTTCCTGAGTTATTTGGCTAGGCTGCAGATTAATTATTCAAATGATTAAGTGGACAGAGATGGCAGAAAGCTCATACTTTATCCAACAGAGCTGAACAAATTAGAATCCTCATTGCTAGAGTCCGTTTATAGCATCTAATTTGTTCTGCCCTGCCAAGGCAATAAATATAGACTATTATTAAAGCAAATTAAATAGAAGAGAATTAAAATATCAGACATAGTTTGGATAAAATAAATTGTGCACGGAATACTGTTATTTATTTATTTATTTATTTTGACCAATTGAATTAAATTTCTTCATAAAGCTGTTTTCACTGAGACACATATTGACTAAAGCTAACTACATCACTTTATGACTAAACCTCGCCATCATACCGTCTTTCTTACAATATTATGCTGAAATCTAAGAAAGATGCAGATTCGCTAGATAAAACATTTTCAAATTTAGTCACACATTTGCCCAAAGACCCTCAAACTTCTACATTTACCTGATGCTTTTAATCAGAGGAAAGCTACAACTTAATATAACTGAATCTACTGTGGCTCCAAAAAAGGCCACCTCACATTCTATTCTATTACCATATTTACTTACATTTGATGTTTAATGGACAAATTCTTTAGCCCTTTTTATGAAATAAGTAAGTAGTTTAGTACGGATGTAAACTAGTTTGCCTAATTTAAAATTAAGGGTGTATTTTTATTATTATTATTGAAGTCAAAGGTGAATTTAATGTTAATTAATGAAACTCAACTGTGGCCACTGGTGGCAGTGGTGGGACTTTATTACCAAGTGTACTACCTTAAGACGACATTGTCCACTTTTTACGACAGTAATATGGCTGTGTTTTAATGTGGCTTTGCACCGAAACACAGAGGGGAGGGCATAAATGGATTTGTATGTATCATAAATGTATCATTAAATTTCACAACCACAGGCTTCAGCTAAAAACAGTTAGCGTCTATAAAATTCCTGATGTTCCCTTCAGACGGAAAAAGAAACGAGTGAGTGTTGGTATGTGTGTGGGTACATCTGAGTATGCAGCGTAAATGAGGTTGACAGGTGGTGAGTTTTGGCTGAGTTGAGGCAGAGCAGCAGGAGAGCGACTGACCGTGTGTCCTCTGAACTCCCAGTAGCTCTAAAACCATCTGTGTTTTCTCTGATTACCCCCCTGCCTAAACTCCCACACACCCCTTCCACCCCAAAATTGAATCTGAAGTGTTGTACACCATGACCGTGTAGTTATGATATGCACTTGTTTAAGCCAAAATCAGCATCCCACTCTATCTCTCACCTTGTCTGTTTTACTTACTGATCTTGTTCATCTTGGACTCTGCAGATCTGGTTCTATACCAATGACATCTTTGAAAATGCTGGGATTCCAACTCCAGAAATCCCATACACCACAGTAGGAACCGGGGCTATCGAGATCATTGCAGGCCTTCTAGGGGTAAGACTTACTATTTATAATTCAAACCACTGTGACTACTTAGATTAGTTTTGACCAAAATGTGTTATCATGTTGTTAAATGGGTTGTGTGTCTTGTCCTTGCACCTTAATGCTACATATCTTTTCCCCCACAAATGAGCTTATTACAATCATTCAAAATATAAAGCATTTTAATGTTTCTTTTGTAAATTGCTACAACATCAAACACACATACAACAGGTTTAAAACAAAGATCCTATTATATTTTAGAACATCTCTGGCAATGCTAGTACATCTATTGGTGGGATTATTATCTGATTTTTTTGTACCTGTGTATAGTAACAATGAAAATTGTATTTTATTCAAGATTCATTTATTTATTTTTTATTTTTGCTGATGGACCATTTGTTTTCCAGCATTGGCAAAAAGGTGTTTAAAAACTAAGCAAATCATCTCTCCAGTCAGGGTCCTATGAAAATCATTTAAAAAAAATAAATTTTCTAGAATGGTACCATGGAATATGGACTAACAGACAATGTACAGTCCGTACTGTCATTCCCTTGAAGTTTATTTATCCAGTTTAGCTCATAAAATGGTAGATAAATGTATGCACAGTTTACAGTATACTGTAGATGAAGTAATAAAGTGGGCAGTGAGTTTAAGTGCAAACAATATGTCAATAGATTCTAGTTTATGGAAACTATTTTCAGCTCTGGATCTCTGAGGTTTTAAAAACCATGGTTAATTAACTTCTCACTGGAAAGACATTGCTGAATAATAGCCTACATGTTAATTCTCTTAAAATGAGCGTATTTCATTTTTATCAACTGCTTTATCCAGGTCAGTCAAGGCAGGAACACCCTGGCCAATCCAACCCCCATTCCAGCAGTGGTGGGTTTGCGTAATAGACAGCAGCACCCGAGCACTGCAGATTGTTGGTCAGCTCATTCAATCATCAATAGATAAGTTTCCACCAGTCGTCTCAAGTCTACCCTGTAGTAGTCAGCCAGAGGTGTAAAGCAGCCATGCCTGAATGAGCTCTCCCTCAGGAATATCTCTACCCTCCAACTGTTTTGTCAGCACTGCTTTGCTTTTCTCTTCATCTTCCGCAGCTCACTTTTCCCTGTTTTTTTCTGCTCCGACACTCATAGAAATACAGTGTATGAGACGATGGGAGCACATTAGAGAGACAGATGAGTCTTGTTCCCACCAGCTCCTTCTCTGGGTCACATCTCAGAGTCGTAATGGAGGCTCTGAGATGGGAGGCTCTCTCCCAGGCGTATCGCTTAGCCAGGATTTAGTGATGCACCATCAGCATCAGGAAGAGGCAAGGCGTACGGTTAGTCAGGAGAACTCATTGCTGTCAGTGTCAATTGGCCCTCACTTGGGAGGCGAATGGCACACAGGAGGAAGGCAAGAGATTGGTTATAAAATTACAACTATTTATTCTGTTGTCAGCTGCTCATCGCATCCTCCTTTAAGTCCACAAACGGACTTAGCTCCAGTCTCATCTCTTCCTTATTGCCTCATGGTCTTCATCGTGTACAGTGTAGTACAAGAAGTACTACTGCCATAAGATGAAAAATTCTGACTGGTTATGGCAATAAAATAAAATGAATTGAAGTGGTTCTTCTGTAAGTCAAAATGTTCAAATGTTAAACCTGTTTTTCCTATAAGAAATAATGTAAATCAAATTAGTCCAGGCTAGAGTTCCCAGATCCCACCTTACCCTAACCTTTCTAATGTGTTAAATGGTCTATTTTGTTAGTAAGTAAGTCGGTTAGTCGGTTGGGTGGTTACACACACATATATCAGTGGCGTGTGGTGCCTGGGTACAAGCCCCGATCAACCAAGCACCATTAATGCCAATATAGGTAATCTTAACATTATATATAAGTCAGAACTGAATTAAGTAGCTTAAATTTAAACTCTGGTGTGTTAGTGTGTTTACCGCTGTAAGTTGTATTTACTCATATTTACTTTTCTTTGAAGACAGATTTGGTTTGTGAACCACATCGGTTCTTCCACTTTTGTTTCTCGGCTTTTTGTCGTTTAACTCATTTGTTTCCTGGACTTCCACTTGGTACGCACTGTAGAGCACTCATTCTCCACGCTCAACAGTCTTGTCTAAACCCTTGGGTGGTTGAAAGTTCTTTATTAGTTGTTTTTGTTTTCTCCCAGTCTGTGATCATTTATTTGGCTTTTCTGGTGTGATTCTGTTCAGCCACTGCACTCGGATTCAGAGTCAATGGGAGCCAATCTAATAGGTTGACATGAGTCATCCCACACCCACCCCATTACAGTTGCCCCCATGTGTAACTGGGAAATGGAGTTAAGTAGGGATGTAAACTGTTTGTTACTCCTGTATAGATTCACGCTGTTCAGAGTGGTTTCCAGCCTTATGCCCATTCCCACATTTCCTTGACCAGTAGTTATTACTCACCGTCTCATTAAAGTAGAGTACATTAATGAATGATAGACCCCACTCTCTAACATCACAATCATCAAATCAGCAAGATAAAATATAGATTTGAGCTTTTCTTGCTCATGATTGTTAAACATTAGATCATGTTTGTCAAAGATAATATATTAAATAAATCTCTTAAATCTGGTATTTCTCTTTCTTGCTCAGTGTTTAACTATTGAGCGGCTGGGAAGAAGAGCATTGCTTATTGGGGGTTTTGGAGTCATGGGAATTTGCTGTGCTGGGATAACCTTATCCCTTTTATTACAGGTAAGCATAATTAAAGCTCTAACAATTCTTAAACTATTTAAACTATTCTTCATTAGTCATTACTAATTAAAATATTGTGATAAATAAATAATAGTGTGATGACTTAAAAACAAATTAAATGTACACTAATCAGGATTTGAAAAAAAAAGAATGAAAGAAATTAATATATGGTGGTCTGGTGGCCACTGTTACCTGTTGGTCTGAGTTTAGTTTGCATGCTTAGTTAGTGCTAGAACTTCGCCTCTCTCTCTCTATATATATATATATATATATATATATATAGAGAGAGAGAGAGAGCGAGAGAGTGTATATATGTATATATATGTATAGGTTCAGGGAGA
>JAYDZG010000039.1:4336319-4360059 GCA_034509265.1 Microcambeva bendego
TCTCTCTCTCTGTCTCTCTCTCTGTCTCTCTCTCTCTCTCTCTGTCTCTCTCTCTCTCTCTCTCTCTCTCTCTCTGTAGCCAGTCAGGAATGATTGAGAGACGAGACAGACTCCCATTGGGCCTCTGAAATCTCTTTCTTCTTCTCCTCTGCCTTTTTCCTACCGCTTTTGTTGAAGTCGCTCTTACTCAAACCTTGTCTTCACAGCTGTTCTGTCCAAACCAGTGTCTGTGAGGCCTAAGATAAAAAAATGACTTTTAATAGACCAGGGGGATAAAGCTGTGAAATACATTGGGGTATGACAGAGAAAGACAAAGGGAAGAATCAGAATTTATAAATAGAGAACAAATCTTGTGAATTACATTGATTAGAGCATAAAAGCAGATTCATATGCATGGAGGGGGAGGACTAAGCAAAATATGGAAGGCTTGGTTAAAAATGCTTGACCATATTGTTGCTGTCCGATGAAAAACACATATCTCCAAAAAACAAACTTTACAAGAGATGCAAAAAACAAAAAACTATTATGCTAACCAATGCTAACAGTGTAAAGAAACCACAAAGGGCTCAATTTAGATTGAGAAAGAGAAACACATGTTTCTAGTTTGACAAAGACAGAGTTTACTTACTTTACATTAACTAGTTTTTGGTGGCAGAGGGCAGTTACAAACACTTACATGAACACAAACACACAACTATATTAAATAATACTATTATTATAATCCCATACTTATAAAGTGCCAAGTTTAAACAGAAGCAGAAGGTGGTGAGTGGGTAGCATTTTCGCCTCACAGCTAGAGGGTCCTGGGTTTGCTCCCCAGTTGGGGTGATATGGGTCCTTTCTGTGTGGAGTTTGCATGTTCTCCCCGTGCCTGCGTGGGTTTACTCCGGGTGCTCCGGTTTCCTCCCACAGTCAAAAAACATACAAGAGAGGTAAACTGAGATACAAAATTGTCCATAAGTGTGTTTTTTATATACACCTGTGTACTGAGGAATCTAATGTGTATATACCGTGTGTCTGTCATGAATGTAACCAAAAAAGTGAAACATGATGTTAAAATCCTAATAAACAAACAAACAAGAGACTATGAGATTTCTTTATTTGCTATTACCAACAGATTCAGAATTAAACCCATAATCCACACATTGTGGAAAACTAAAAAGGGAGATTCCCATTTTTCATCTGACAGCAATGATATACTATAACTGAAAAAAGGTTTGGTGTGGCATGGTGGCTTGGTGGGTAGCACTTTAAACTCACAGAATGAAGGCATTTGATTTGATTCCTTTGATCTAAAATTGCCTGTTTGCTTTGTGATGGACTTGCAGCCTATCCCAGGTGTTTCCTACATTTCACTCAGTGAACTGTACCCACTGCTACTCTTAATAATATAGAAAGTTGAAAAACAGACAGAAAATTGTCACTCACCTTCTAACAAAATGTAAATGTTTCTTAAATAGTTAAAAAAAAACATTTGCTGAATATCACATTTTGGATAGTTGGATGGTTTGTCTGAGACAAAGTCAAACTAAATTCTATCCAAAGTCAAAGTCATCAGGGAAAATCAGTCTTAGAATTATCTGAAGCTGTTTTCATTTCCCTAGTGTAGCATTAGATTCATTATTTGGATTGTGGTGCACAATATTGATTTGGCATAGTTTTTTTACGCAGAATGTCCTTTCTGACACAACTCTCCCTATTTATCTGAGCTTGGGGCCAGAACTACAATGAACTGGTTAATGCATCCAAGTGGATAGGTACCAGTTAACCTGGATGCATGTTTTTGGACTGTTGGAGGAAACTAGAGCACCCCAAGGAAACTCAAGTAGACTTGAGAACATACCAACCCCACACAGAAAGGATCTGGGATTGAAAGATGGACCTGGGGGTTGAAAATATTGAGAATATACAGTAATAAAACAAATAAAGAACTCAATATCTTACTACTTCAAATTGTGTTTCAGACTAGCAGTTAGCGTTTTTACATTTGGTATTTTACTGAATAATAAAGCTATCACTAGCATATGCTGGAGTCTGAAGCACAATGGGAAAAGCTTTCATCCATTGAAGCCCACACTTGTCTGTGCACCACCATTTGCCAACTAGTGGGAATAATTTCCCACGCTTTTCCATATTCCTGCTCCATCTACACAAAGAGCAGTGTTCAGCATTCTCATATACCCTCATCATAGCAATGCCTTTTTTATGTCCAGCCTAAAGCTGCCCCTGCCAAAAGGAACCTGCGTATAACTGTCTCAGACATTTAGTCACTCAGTTCTGAGGTCTAATACCAAGCCCTGGTGACCTGCCAGTGATTTTACAGCTTCGGCCTCTGTGTTGCTGCAAATGTAGAGTTATTGTATTAGCAGAGTAAAGATGTGAAAAGCAGCTCAGGAGAAGGGAGGCGAGAGTTTAAGGTGGACGATGAATGTGAAAAGCAAAAGGGGAACAGAGCAACACTTGGAGGGAGTCCAATATGACATTCAAACAAATGGACCCCAGAACCTAGCATGAGTTGAGTGAAACCTAATGACACAGTGATATGGAGAGTCTGGCTTTGTCTACTAAGGGCAAGTCTAAATGAGGTACATCATGGGGTGGTAGGGGAAAACTTATATAGTGCATTTTAGATGTATCCTCTGTCATGAAATTTTCTGACCTGACATGACATTATGAGCACTGACAGGTGAAGTGAATAACACTGATTATCTCTTTGTCACAGCACCTGTTTGTGGTTGGGACTATATTTCAAACATATTAAACATTTGATCCTCGATATTAGAAGTCGGAAAAATCCGTGTATTTATTTGAGTGAGTTTAACAACAGCTAGTCGACCAGGTCAGATTATCTTCAGAAGTGCAGCTCTTGGAGGGTGCTTCCGGTCTGCTGTGGTAAGTATATTATAAAAGTGGTTCAAGGAAGGAACTGTGGTACACTAGAGACAGGAGCGGTCAAAGCTCCATGATACACATCGGGAGTAAAGAAAAGTGTCAGAATACACAGTGCATCACAGTGTGTTGTAGTTGAATTCCAAAAGAAAAGAAAGCCTTGACCTCAATCCTACTGAACATCCGTTATCACTGACCGGCCTCACGAATGATCCTTTGACTGTTAAATCTTGTAAAAAGATTTTGTAAAAAGATATTGAAGTGTGTCAGAAGAGTGGAGGTTATTATAGCCAAAAAAGGTAACACCAATGATTCTGTGGTTGAGGTCCACAGCTTTGTCAATATGTTTCAAAGAGTTTAGCTAAGTCAGCCATGTCAGGCCAGTGTCAAAGAAGTAAACCCTGTCTGTGTGGAGTTTGCTTCTTAACCCAGAGTCTGCATGGGTTTCCTCCCACCTAGTAACTAGGATACATAAACCAGTGCATTGTAGCCTGTATAAATAGAATGTGTCAGGAAGAGCAACTATGCCAAATTGATAATGCGCATCATGATCTGCTGTGGCGACCCCTATCAGGAGCAGCGAAAAGAAGGACCTTCACCATTTTACAATTTCACCATTCGTCCTACATTTAAATGTAGAGTGTCTATTCTAAACCGCCGCTTATCAGTTATCAGTTTTTACCTTATCTGTATGTTCTACCAGGAGGTACCTTTTGGCTAATTAAATTTTTCCTAACTTAATGCCACTGTAACTCCAGTTGTCATACACGACCAGCCCTTAAAGAAAAAAATGTTTGCAGTTGATTAGTTATGACATACTACTGCATATGAGATTTTTTTTCTTTGGTTTTGTAACATGGTTTTGTCATGGCTTCATGTCGAAACCTGAATTAGAAATAAATGATTATACATGTTTTTGACCTGCTATGTTAAACACAGAATAACTTTTGTAATCATATTAAAAAGACAAGGATCATTAGGACTATTGTAAAATAGCTATTACCAAGTAGTTGTTGTAAACTTTACAACATATACATACACGTTCAAGTGGAAACTGGAGGTTGTGGATGGATCAGGTGGTAGGTCTGACCTGGTCCGTGACTAACTGTTGGCTTTCACCCCCTGCTGACTGAAGCTTTTAAACAGGGCATGACGATGCTCTTTAACTTACCACCCAGGAGTCAGTAGTGACGCTTAGCTTGTTTGATGGAGTGGATCTGCCATCCTCTCATCAGCTCAGGACAGAACACCAGGACCAGTCATGTCCAAATTCAGCCCTGCATTATACAAGTCAAAACAACAGCAACAACAAAGCGTGCCAATTTGCACATCTTATTTGTCTTTCAATGCTGCAGCCAAATTGATATTTTGCTTTTTCTGAGATCCCGTGGAGGTTCTACAGGTGGGTGTTATTGCCACTGCCTTTGAGGAGTTAGATCTGGGTTTTTGTGAAGCTGCAAAAATACTATACTTTTTGTGAAAGATGTCATGTTAAAATTCAACATGAATTTATTTTACTAAATAAAAATTATGTTGAAATGAAGACCACAAATGTTTCTGAAAACGTGTACAAACTGTTCTGTCATTTCAGTGAAGCTGAAACAAAGCAAGTACACTGGGGCGAGACCATAAAGCTGTATATTGCGACATGTTCATACGGGATACATATTACCAACATATGTTCCGAGAAAAATCTTTATTTGGGTCCACTCATAGGGGCTATAAAAACAATGCATCAGTGCTTAAAATATGTGAATAAGTTACCGAGTCTGGCATCACAGATTTTCAAACGTACATGCCAATAAAATTCATTCCTCCATATGGTTTCATATTTTTGAAGGTACTTAATTAGCAAGCTCTGTTCTTATAAAAAAGGGTTCCTTTAGTCCTGCTGTGAAAAGGGGATAAAAACGAGCAAGGTGACTGGTCGTTTATGAGGTGTTCAAACGATTTCACAGTTTTTATAACAGAAATAAAGATGTATGTAATTAAAATATTTCAGAAATCAAAAGGGTGAGCACTGACGAATGAAGATATATTTTGAAAGACCCTAAAAGCTACTTTACATCACTGGAATACATCGAAAGACCCTCTGCTTTGTTTATGTGTCTTTTTCAAAGATGGTCAGTGTGAATATAGTCGTCTAATGCACTGCTATTTGTTGAAAGTTATTGTTGTGGTGTTTGTGTTTTTTTCTTTTAATTCTCACAGACTCATTCCCTCCTATACATAAGCAGATGAAATCAAATTACTATTCCCTCACTTTGAAGATCATTTGCTTCCATTGGGCCAATCACATTCCTTGCATTCTGTACTAATCTGTGGGTCTGCTGTCGAGGTTCCTCACCATTAGTGTGTTTGTTTATCCATTTCCTTCCCTCCCTCCAATTAACATGTCCCTCATTCTGGGTTTGTTCTTCCAATGTGTGTTGCTGTGACGCCTGTCCGTCACCCTGAGGCCCTCTGAAAGAACACTTTAAAAGTGAGAACAATGGCACTGCCCCTCCGTCAGCACGGCGGAGCATTGGTACTCAAATGAGTCCTCTTCCCTGGGGTATGTTTTGTCTTGGCGACTCTTCTTGCTTCACTCCATAAGCTCTCTGACGTATCCGACTGTAAGCCGTCAGGCGTTACCGCGGCGAGCTGCTGGTAGAAAATGGCGTCCGGCGTCAACAGTGACGCGGCTGAAAGCGGACAGGCTGCGCGGGGAGCCTCTGCTTGTCCTCTCGGCCCCTCCTGGCCTGCTGTCCCATCACTCTGGAAGAGCCATCAGGCCCCAGAGGCAAACAGCAGGTAGCCTGCTCCCTGCAGCCAGGCACAGGGCCTGCTTGCCCTCCTCTTAACCCCAGGAACATTGACATCCATCTCAACCACAACAGGGGTCCTTCTCTAGCCCTGCCCTCTTCTTTTCTACCTCTTTTCCTTCTTCTCTCGTGGCACTCAATCTTTCTTAACTATATCAATCTTCTTCAAATTAGATGCTATTTATCAAGGCTCAACTTTTGCCAGTTCTGACTGTCTTTTTTCCATTTCAAAGCAAAATCATGTAAAGAACTAGCATTATTTTTATGAGAACAAAGTATTTGGACTAATATTTGAATCATATTGAGAGATTGACACCATTAGATTATTGCGTGCATTTCCTTGTTGCCTAAAATGTGCTGCATTTCTTAGGATTTCTAACATACAGTTGTAAGTTACATACTACAGATTAAAGACTGTGTGTATTTGGCTTTAACAATGATGTCACAAGAAGACCCCAGGTAGTACACAGTGTTCAATTAGACACAGACTTTTAGATTATCTTGGCTGACATCATGGGTGCTTGAAGGGGGGCTGTCAGAGCCCATTGCCCTGTTAGCCCTCCTCCAATAATTAGTTTCATTAAAACTAATGAAATGGATAATGAGAATTACATTTAGATAATATCAGCATGAAACTCTCTGTATCAGGCTGCCTTCAGAGCAGAGGGGAGCTGATGTGTTCTGAATGTCATCTTATATACTAAAGAGTGTGCTGAATTAGATTTTAACCAATATTGAGGCTACTGTTTTGAGTAAAATGTGCATAGAATATTGAGTGATTAATAAGACTTTCTGTTTAATCCAGGCTGAAGTGTAGCCTGGCGCAACAGGTTTAAATATTGTAAAGAAATATATTCTGTTGGGTTATGGAATGCATTGTAAAAATGAGTCATCATTCTGTAATTGTGTGATTGGATTTTTTTGTTGATAGTTTGTTCACTTTTTTGCAATTTACAGCCCTGATAATGCATAGTATCTAACATCCTACATTTTCTAATTTATACATCTCCTAAACATAGTTAATGCATTACTATATTGAGTGTATATTATGTATTAATAAATGCTTAAGGGAGCATATGATTTAAACAGTAGTTTGGCAAATAAAGTGTGCCTGTATGTGTGTGTTGCATTCCTTCATCCTTCACTGCCCCCCTTCCCTACCTAAAACATCTTCTTACACTCATTACACACTACTTCTAAAAGCTAGATTTGTTGTATTTACTGGCATACTTTGTGCTATCTGGGCTCAGCATATGAATTAATTAAGGGTCTTGCACATTGTTCATTAGATGCAAGATAGGAAACACCACAGACAGGTCACCCCTCCAATACATGACAAACACACACACACACACACACACAGTTTAAGTAGTTCCAGTGGGTCTGACTGTATGTCTTTAGAGTTGTAGAAGGAAACCTACACACAGATATGGAGAACGTGCAAACTTGTGTCTGCATCTGCTCAAGAATGTCAAAAACTGGAACATCCAAAAAAGACCTAACTGTGACATAGGGTTAGAATTGAACCCTGCTTTGACCATTATGTACATACATATATAACCACTCATGCATGCAACATTGAACAAATACAACAATAGTTGTGTTTAAAATGTACATGTTAAACATTTTAGTTTTCACGTCTTGAAGAAATGACATGAAATAAGTCATGTTAAGTTGGTAATAAGTTTGTGTCAGTCTATAAATACCACAAAAAGATATTTCAGTTATTTTGAAAGCACATTCTAGGTAACACCTTGCCTTCATCAGAGAGGCTTGTCAACACTGCTAGGACAGATATGTCCTCGTCTGTGGTGTTACTCTGGCCAGTCTCTCTTCTACACACACACACACACACACACACACACACACACACTATGACAATTGTCCTCTCAGAATTTATAATTTTTAGCCATACAGAAAACATCAAACCATTACCTTCTGTAAAAAATAAATTATTAAGAGTTAGACTTTTAAATTTGGGCAATAAAATGCTCTTTCCTCTAGGCCATCTCTGCCCCTGTGTACAAGACATACTTTTTAAAAGACAGTGTCTTACATGTTTGGTATCCATTGGCTCAACCTAAAACCAATTCTCCATTGTGATGAATGAAAAGGATTGGAGCATATAGATATACATATCTTCTTAAAAAGGCATTATAAAATGTGGGTAAAAGTCAAATGTTACCTGAAGCACATTTATTTTGGGAAATTTAAATGTCACAACAGCACCGAGTCTTCTTCTATAATGCATGATGAGATAATTTAGAGAGAAGAAGCTTTTGGAATTTAATGTTTTTGTTTTGAGCTTATTCGCGGTGCTGCCGTACCCCAATCAGCTTCAAAGACCATACCAGTTGGTGGATTAAGTACCCTAAAATACCCCTTGCAATAAGTGAGTGTGAACGAGCAAGCATTTACAGTCTGAATTCTTATTCAGCCTTTCTTATTCCAAGGGATAGACCATAGACCCACTGTAACTATGACCAGAATAAATGGTTCCTGTAGATGAATGATGAATAAACGTTGTTTATGAGATACATTATCTATATTATGATAATTTCCTGGACCACTGCACTGCTACATTGATCATTCTTGAAGGGGTGCCAGGGGAGTTACTGAACTATCTGAAAGCTTTGCACACCCCTCACCGGATTACAATCCTCCCTCCACATGCTAAGTAACAGTGATGTATTCCCATGCTAGTCGTCCTGCTGCTTGGTTAGTCAGCGAGGGCTTAGAGTTGGAAGTACGGTTAATGTGGAGCTCAGTCTTGCCTTAGGCCATGCAGAAGTGCTCAGCCATGGACTCACTGTGTTTACTTTAATGCTCCATTAATATCGGAACAGTTCAATAGAAAACATGGTGCATACATCAAACAGAAAAAGATGGAGAAAGCTTTTGGTAAAGAATGGAATGGGGCTTGAGTGGGTTCTTTGCTGGGCTTGCTTTTTGTCTTCTGAAAAAGATCCAAAATGATGCTTAGACCTTAACCAAAATTTGTGGGGGAGGGGAGCTTGAGTACCCAGTGAAAACCAACAACGTAGCCGGCATGGAATTAAGCTCTATACAGTTGCCAAGATGGCACAGCAGGATTTTCCACTAGCACACCAGCAGCGAGAGTCTGAACTGGTCAGTTGGGCGTCACCTTAGCCGTTAGGATGCACAGTGCAGTGCCGGTCCCAAGGCCAGATAAATAGGAGGGTTATCAGGAAAGGTATCTGCCATAAAAACCATACCAATAAATATTGAGACCACAATCCAATGTGATGACCCCTAATGAGAGCATTCATCATCCCAACCTCCATACATACAACAGCAAGGTTCTGGGAGCTGTGAAGCACCAATACTACGTACTAAGTAGTACTGGTGCCTATAGTCTGCATGATCCGGGTGTAAGTCCATTTGTGGTCATCAAACACTCACATACAGAAACAGTTTTACATTTAGCAGACACCTTTATCCAAAGTGATTTACAGTATAGTTACAGTATACAGTCTGAGCAATGAGGGTGAAGGGCCTTGCTCAAGATTTGAACCGGTGACCCTTAGTCCTGTACCCTAAGCATTAGGCCACGGCTGACCCCCAGGATTCTGGAGCTTTGTGGTACAAAACCGGCTGCACTAAGGTAATTGATTAATAGAGTTACAGTGCACTGAACAAGGTGTCAGTTCATCACTCAAAATTTAAAATTCACTAGTTCAAGCCCCACTGCTGCCAGAAGCAGCCAAGCCCTCAATCCTTAATTGCTAGACAATATACAGACACGGGTTACTGTAAGTCACTTTGGATAAAAGTCTCTGCTAAATGCTGAAAATGTGAATGCATTTGCAGGTTCACTTGTATATGTACAGCTGGAGGTAATTTGGAGGGCAGAGAAGGTTAATTTTTGGAAGGTTCAAGAAATCTGGAGTTTCACAAAGAAACCGGGCTTGGGATCGGCACTACAATACACTGGTCCATGCATCCCAGTAGCTAGGTACCTATAGGACAGTGTGTTTTGGACCGTGTAAAGAAACTGCAGCTACTGGAGGAGACCCACCCGGACACTTGGAACCTATGAAAACTCCACACAGAAAGAACCCGGACTGCCACTTCTTGGGATCGAACCAAGGACCCTTTTATGTGAGGCGACAGTGCTATGAATTAATGAATGACAGAAAGAATGAATGAATTATATCTAATCTTAAAATGCCGCCCTCTTGTGGCGCATTTTGCTTCTGCTACCTGGACAAAGCCTGACATCACAGAAGGTTCTTAATCTTTCAAATAGTAAGAATTCTCACTTATCTCACCACTTTCACGAAATATTTTTTATCTTAACGTGTTGGAACAGCCTAGTTATCTTTAATAACTAAATAATAATAATGCAACATCATAATTGACCGACTAAAAAGTTTTGGGAAAACTAAACTTGGATTAGTCAAGCAAACGTTTCATAGTTCATCACATCTTCTATTTCTTATGATTTGTTATGAAGTAGTCGGGCGTCGGCTCAAGTAGTTAATATGCACTATTTAACGACTGAATAGCTGCATGAAGAATAAAACAAAACTTAGAAGCTTTGAAGGTGCTCTAATTAATGACTGGCCATCAGCAAACCGAGTGGGTGTGGTCCAGTTATGTTCAATATAACAGTGATTTAGGATGAAATACAAGATTAAACAAAGGACGGTTTATTGAAGGTAAAGCAATTTCATCTGCATATCTTCAGAAGTAGTGCAGTTAAGTAAAGACTGTGCAGGGCAGATTAATCTAACGGAAAGTCAATACACATGTAGGATTATTGTCTAGTCAAACATTTAGTCCGAATGAAGAGAAAAATAATAACTCCTATGAATATTTTATTATTTTAAATTATTTATTTATTTTACAGTTTTCCCTTTACATTTATTTTATTGATGTGAATGGTGCTATGCTGTGCCTTGTTTTCCTGTTAACTAGACGCACATATTTAAATAAAATGCATGAAATTGAGTTTATAGGCACGATTAAAATAAATGTGTGCATCATTTGCTGGTACTTTTTTTTTTAAAGAAAATGCATAATTAAAGTCACATTGTGCAGAAATTGCTGTTTTCTATGCGCACTAAATGTCTTATATGCTACGTTAGTGATATTATTAATGTCATGTAGCTTTGTGAATTATTATTTTCAAATGTATTTCTTTAAGTTTCATGATTGTGCTTTTTTGTAAGTGTTCTGCAGAGTGTACATAACCATGTATTTAATCTTTCCGATTTTAGAACGTTCAATTTGACATCTTTGCAGAAAGAAAATATTGTGTCTCTTTCTGAAGGGAGTAAAGCTGGGAGCTATTAAAGAAGCGCTAATCGTCTGTAATCCTTTTAATGTCTCACACTTCTCTTTGACAATACACAAGTCTGGAGGGAGCGAGTTGCGACGCTGCACAATGGATCTGGTTTCAGCAGCAACATCCCAATTAACAAAAGTTAAACTTGCTCAACAGCTACTTACATACTAAATAGCAAGCTACCATACTAAATAATAAATCTGAAAGTGAACTAGTTATTAGGGTGGCGTTGATATTTCGTGCGGTAGGCTACTGTGCGTCATTGCGCTTAACCAAAGTGTGCGTAAACGGCTAAACGTCCTCAAATACTTTAGTTAATTCTGGGATCTTAATTTTAATTTGTGGGTTTATCCTTTCCTGAATATGAAAATTATTAAATAGGATTTATATTGGATAATTATCTTACTGAGTATCTGAGCTGATCATACCACTTAAGGACGAACAAACGCACTAGGGGCATTGCGCGGTTAGTGTTCCTGCTCAGCTCAGGTGAAGTGTATTTGAAATTCATTGTGGGAACGGGAGGGGGAAAGGGGGAGTCGCTTTTGTTCAGCTAAAAAGGGGGCTTGTTCATCCAGGACCAACCTACCACTTTAACCGCGACTGGAAAGCGCGAACAGGGTTGACATTGGAGCGTGCATGAGATGGGACAAGAGGAGGGGATAAGAGAGGCCGTTTAGTCCAGCAGCACCGCGTCTTGAAGAAACATCACCATCCTCATCCTTAGCAGAAGCAACATAGAGGGATGCGCCATCCGAGGTCCTCACACTGACACCCACACGGACGCGTGTGCACGCAGGAGAAGGCCGCCTGGGACAAAACGTCAACGCTGGAAATACACACAGAACGATTTCTGCTGTCAAATTTGAATGCCCAGCAAGACCTGACCCGGCTCGTTCTTGTTTTAGTTCTTTTTCATTTATATTTATAGAAATATCTCTACGGCAGAATTGCCGTTTTAATGTAATTTGGAAACTGTTCGTACTGTAGTTTTTTTTGACATGAAGTGCACTTAAGCCGAACGTCCTCGGTCGTGTGTTGTTTTAACTTCATTTTTCTACACATTTTACTTTATATTTTGGATTTCTTCTGCTCATGAACATTTTCACTCTGATCGGACTCTCATCCTGTGATCTACCGTTGGATTCTGACGATCTGCAGTCTCTTCGAGCGCAGGACTTGGCGCATTCGGACTTGGAGATTCGGACTTGTTTTTTCCTTGAAATAAGCCGCTTGGTTGGTCTGCTGACATATTTTAAGTTTTGACCAACAATGAGAGTCATTCCGTCCAGATTAAGTTATCTGTAAGTACCCTACATGCTCTTCTGTGCTGTTTTTGTTTCTTCTCCAATGTAATAATTTCAACAAGCATTTAAACGTTTTTCTTCTATTTTTTCTTGCAGGTTCCTTCACCTCTTTGCGTTTTGCTACTATGCTCAGGTATGTACAATATTAATTATACTTACTTAATTTATAAAACACATTATGATTACCTTTATATGTTAGCACTTATTATATAAGTATTTTTGTAAATATGGTATAGTGTACGATAGGAGCTACACAGTTTAGAACACCGCAGTAGTATCGTTGCGCTCTTCAGCAGGTACCCGTAAGCATCTCTATTTAATTCCTCTTATTTTGACACTAATGTAGCTGTGTGCTGGTCTGCCACAAAGCTTTGCACCAGTTTAGCAAAAAAAAAAAAAACACGACCTACACATCACATACATAAGTGGACATTACTGTATTTATTTACATCACCAAAATTTCACTTTATGAACATTGTGTTCTGGCAGCTTGCATCTAGACTAATAGATTTTCTGCATACAACAATATTCTTCTATATGCAGTAGTTCCAGTGCTATTTGTGCGTTCAGCAATACATATACAATATTTTTTATGTATTGAGATGGATCTATAATGAGGCATGGAGTGAGCAGGTACTTTGAGCGCAAAGCGCACAGAGCGCACACCGGCGCAAAACCACGCCGTTCTGTTTTTTCATTATTTATTTAATTTAACACTACGTTTGCAAATATATGTAAATGTGACCACATAGCCATGTTGTGGTATGTTTTGAGCAGACAGTTTTGAACTAAAATGCAGTACCAACAAAAATCCGCGCACCGCTGATTTAAGCTTTATTTTTATATATTTAAGATGATTTGCAGCCACAGATCTAAATGTCATCATTAAGACCCGCTTTTGCTGTTTTACTGCACTTAGTATTTCTTAAGATAGCATATGCAAATAAGTGCATATTTCCATTGATTGGAATATAACAAAAAAAGCAACCACACCTGCACATATGGTGAAAGAAATGGCGCACACAGTCGATACGCAGGTCCATACCAATCCTATACACTTTTGTCATTCTTTATTTTGACAAAGGAAACAATCCTCAAATATGTCTGTAGATTTATTCCTTGGAATGACCTTTATCGATTTTTTGATTTGCTTAATATTTAATGGCACTCAAATTCATAAATTGTGACCTCCCTTTTAATAAAATATGTACAGTATTCCACTGATAAAACATTTTTACTACTGTTAATGTTTCTAGAATTTATGGGCATCTGTCAACGCCTTAATGGGCTAATTTTGCAGCTATTGATTGTGTCATATTTAATTTCTGGCAGGTAACCATTCAGTCCCCGCCTAATTTTACACAGCATGTGAATGAGCAGAGTAGGGTGACTGACCGGGTCAGCCGCAGACTCATCAGGACCTACCAGCTGTACAGCAGAACCAGCGGCAAACATGTGCAGGTCCTGCCCAACCAAAAAATCAACGCAATGGCTGAAGATGGAGACTCGAACGGTAAAAACATTTTAAAATCAAATATTACGTAAAGCTGAATTAATACAGTCTTGCAGTGAACAACAAAGGTACAAGAAAAGTTTCTTAAAGTTATGAGATGTCATGGTTCCCTAGAGAACTTTTAGACTCTGATGCCACAATAAAAATAACAGCAATAATCAATTTACCAGCAGAAAAGTTTTTATTATGTGGAGCAGTAGTCCCCTAATCTGAGACCTTTATTTTTTATGAAGGTACTTTGTACTGACTGTAAGTTTTCCGCCAAATCGAATCGTAGTTTATGGTGCTTGTATCTTAACTTTTTGATTTGTGTGTGATGATGGATGAATTGGGGTGAGCTGTGGAGGCTGAAAAAGACATTTTGGAGTGAAAAATGTTAAATGGATTCTAGATGGTTCAGAAGGTGACTCTAGAGACTCTCTCTCATGTCTGGAAGAACCATTAGATGTCATCTCACTCGAACCCTAAGAACATTTCCTGAAAAAGGCTCCTTCTTCTCCTGACTACCTCAGACGTTAAAATATGTGAACCTGAATTCCAGCCTTTTGTGCTTTCAACAGACATTTGGCATTGTTCACATTACGCCGTACAGTGCAGTAACCTGGGGCATGAAGTACCCATGCACTGAAATAAAACGATGACATGTGCATATCATTTTATTGAGTTGTAAAAAAGATGAAAATGTAAATGCAAAAAAAAAAGATTTCTACACATCTGAAAGCCTTGTAATTGGCAGTCGTGTTGAGGTATTTCGGGAAGACTGGCTCAGTCACTGCTGCGGTGACATCCGTGTCACCTGAGCATGTTGCATAGACAGCAGGATTGTTTGCTCAGGCCAAAGCCTGAGACTGAAACTTGGGGCCTGTGGTACACCAGCAGGTTTGCTCACCCCCTCCATTTGGACTGTACCTGTTCTCTTACACTGAGTGCAAATTTTATTTAAAGTACCTGTGAAATCTTTCACAAAAACACAAGATTGTAATAGTTATTTATATTATAGTCAGTACAGAATAAAATATTTATATTTTTAAAAAACATGCAAACAGTTTTTAATTGTTTCTTCTTTTTTTTGTTTGTTTTTACAGCAAAACTCATTGTGGAGACAGACACATTTGGCAGTCGAGTCCGAATTAAAGGAGCAGAGACAGGTTTTTACATCTGTATGAACAGACGAGGAAAATTAATCGGCAAGGTAAGAAAAGAGACAAGGTTTAAGAATTAAAACGTAAAATGTTTTAAGTGTAACACAGTATTCGCTGTATTAAATTCAGTAAATGATTATATAATGATATGAATAATTATATTGGGGATTGTTTAGTAGTGGGTAAAACAGACATCAACTAGACACTTTAGGCACCGTCACTCTAAAATGTAGACTATAATCACCATCCCGGTCAAACACAAGTGTTATGATAGTTAAAACAAAATATCTAGTTGAGAGAAGTTGTAAGCAAATGAAACACTTCCACTTTCCACATGCTCCTTTTGTCTGGTACATGCATACAGTTTGCTTCAGGCCTCTCCTGGGTTGCTGTATGGGATATGGAGTGTAAGGAATATGATCTTTCCTCCTTTTTTTCGCTGGGCACTCTTGTTCCAGGGTGGATTTGTGCTTCTTTCTTGCTGTGAATGGTAATAAAGTGGGATGGAGACTCGGCCCCCACCTCCCAGCACCCTACCAGGTGGACCATCTGCTTGGCACCCCTGATCTTATGCTATCTGACACATCGGCTGTCCAACGACAGCCTGCATGTTTGTTTTTTGTTATTTATTAGTGAACATATGATTATTTCTATGCTGGATGAGGTTTTCTGTAATGGGCATTTTTGTTAAAAGGTTGTAAATGGTTCTGCACTTGCCTCATTAATGAGTTGATGTGAGAGAGTGGGTAGGTTGAATGCTCTGCTGGTGCAGATCTTAACATGCACAGAAGAGGATAAAAGCAGAGAATGCTATATAAGATTGGATTTGAGGTGCATAGAGTGGTATTTACAGTGTATTTTGGAGGCACTTGTAGTCACATGAAATAGTATCTGCAATGCATATTCAGTGTAAATTGATGAATTTGTTGTTTAGACCATTTAAAATGCATTTGTAAATGAAAAATCACTAACAAAAAGCCCTAAAGTATTTTGCTCTGTAAGTATTTAAAGGTGGAAAATGATACATTTGCACCAGTGTTTACAGAAAGGGAAAAGTCATTGGTTACTGATGCCATTTCTCTCTCTCTTGATCTTGAACTATAATGACTTAAGCATGTGCTGTGTGTTGGGGGAGAAGCACATCTAAGCATAGATTCCTTGAATACTTTCTGATAGGTTTCAGATCTCCTATTAATATATTTATTGTATTGAAACTTACTTTCTTAGTTAAAAAGAATAACAACAATACTGACTCATGTGTTTTTGTCCTCTTGTTACAGAAAAACGGTCACGGGAAAGACTGCATCTTTACAGAGATAGTGTTGGAGAACAACTACACGGCTCTTCAGAATGTAAAGTATGAGGGCTGGTACATGGCGTTCACACGCAAAGGAAGACCTCGTAAGGGTTCCAAAACCAGGCAACACCAGCGGGAAGTCCACTTCATGAAGCGAATGCCCAAAGGACACCACATTGCAGAGCACAGACCCTTTGATTTCATCAATTACCCTTTCAACAGACGGACTAAACGTACCCGTTACTCAGGAGAGCGATGAAGAGTGATGGAGGAGAAAAAAAGAGACAATGAGTGAGTGAGAGAGAGAGAGAGAGAGAGAAAAAAAACATCTCAAATAATGAACTCTCATGGACTTCTTAAGTGACTTTTATACTAAATGTTAAAATACCTAAAAAAAACTTTTTTAGAGTGAGAAAAGACATTCTGAGAAAAAAAGTTATATTTTTGTACTCCAGACTTTTAGTACTGACTTGTGTAAAGTTTTAGGAAAGTAAAGCACATGGCTTGGGATACATGTGACATGTCACATCTGATATTTTAGTAGTGCGTGGACTTCACGTCTCATCGTTTGATTTTGTTTCGACAGTTTTAGAGTATATTATACTCGTCATATTGCTGCTCATGGGGACTTGGAGGGCCAAAGAGAATGCACTGACTCAAGAAAGCTGTATTCAGTTACACACACTGCCACGGCACCTCTCGACCACCCAGTGATAAGACACCCGGCTCATATGAGTAACCTCTGGGGCTCTTGAACTTTCTTTAGATAAAGAGTTTAAGCAAAGAGCTTTAAATCATTACACTTTTTAAGGCAGCTAAAATTAATAATCACTTTATTCCAACAGTGATTATAATTCTTAAGGTGTATACATGCATTGTGTGAAACATAGAAAACTGTTTTTGTTGCATCTTGTCTGTCTTTTTATACATATATAAATATATTTTTATTTGAGGATGTGTAAAATAATTTTAATGATGGAAATATTTATTTAAAAATGTGTAATAAATGTACCTTAGGATACCCACATGTGTTTTGTTATGTGTCAGATATACAGTATACAATCTAGGCAAGTGAGGGCCCAACAGTGGCAACCTAGCAATGGTGATGTTTGAACCGGCAACACATTGATTACTAGTCCAGTATCTTAACTGTGAGGCTATGGCTGTGTAATAGCCAGTTCATAACTAATACATTGTCTTTTTAAAATACTTACAAATGTTGCCAAATATATATTAAAACCCACACCAATACTCAACCTATTTATTTTACTAGGTTAAAACTGAGTGGTGTTGAAGCATCTTTATTATTCAATATTCAATTAACTTCTATTTTATTAAAAGCTACACATATAAACGGAAATGGCCTGGATAGAAATATTGGTTTCTGACATTTTTGTAGTAGAGCCTTCAGAAGATAATAAAATCAAAAGTAGTTTTTGCTGGTAGTTCAACTCTTTTTGTTTTAACAAAAAGTACATTTTGAAGGTTACCGTCTTCCATCTGTCAGTTTCAGCTCTTTCCACAATCATTCCGTTTTCAAATTAGATTTACCTGATTTTTTTCTGCTACCTTGTCTCCACATCTCAAAAGTTGTAACTTGTGTTGTCATGCAAAATTCATTGGGCCTTTACTGTCATATTTTATACGTTATAATGTACCATTCCAGACAGGTCTGGAATGCAAGCAAGCTAGTCTAGCACCGGCACTCTGTGATCTAGCAGCAACGCTGTCAATGCCAAGCCACATGTTAAAAGATTCATAGACGTGCACTGGAAAATAGGTCATCTATAGGCAAGCATATGTTGCTCCAAAAGTTTGTATTATGTAGCTCTTAAAGATGTGCATGTGCATATCTGGTAACATAATGATCATTTATTCAGTTAATTGATGTTTAGAATGGCAATTAATGTTTCAATTTCAAATGTTTGGAGTTGTTTATTTGTCAGATAATAATGCACGTTTCCATAATGCATTCAGCTTGAGATTGAGATCCTGATTTTGCTCTGCATGGTATATTTTAAATTAGTTCTGATTTTGATCCATGGAGCAAACATGAATTTTATCATATTTGTAAAGCTTTGAAGTTAAAAAGGTGAAACAAAAAGTATTTGGACAAATATGGGGTTAAATGGATTTACAAATAATTACATTTGCCTAATTGTCCTAACTCTCCTGCAGTTAACATTTGTAATTACATTATAATAAATACCACTTTTGTTTGTATAACCCTTCTGCTTAGTGACTGGTGAAGTCAGAGATGAAGGCTTGCATGTAAAGGCTTCTACCCCCAGTGTGTTTGGAGTGGCTCAGGGCAGGTCAACAGCTCAGTGGGACTGTCTCTCCAGGGGTTCCTGTGCTGTTTGGTCTCTCCTTAAACCAGACACGCTGCAGTTGTGCGACTCTTTATTAATCTCTGATTTTAGGAGTCTAGGTTTAGTTCAGAAAAGGCTGTATTCATGAACCTGCCGGGAAACATCAAAGAACCTAATATGTTAGTAAGGGGTTAGAAGATCATTAACGGCTTCCATTAATGGCACAGCAATGTAACGGCAATTCATCAGAAATTCATGAAATATAGGCATAAAAAGACAACATATGTAACAAATATATTATTTATGAAACGTTCTCTGTAATCAAATTAAAGAACCCATGGAAGGAGCACTGCACCATTTTAAACTATAACAGCATTAATATCTATGTACAATGAAACAATTGTTTTTAGTTTATTTTTTTAGCAAAGAAACTAATTTAGATCACAAATATGTTTACAATATTAGTAATATTATCTTATAAAGCAGGTATATGGTATGTATCAGACATTTATCTACTTATGAAGATGGACCATGGACAAACATTTTATTACCAGAAGTATTTTTAAACTATGTGCTTGATGTGATCCCTTTCCAGCCTACTTAGCAGATCAGCTAGCTAATTGCAGATTGTTCTAGTAAGAAAAAAACATTCTAGCTCCAGTAGTAAAAATATTTTATTCCAATTACTACTAGCATTTGGGCACCTGAACATGAGCTTGTTGCACATCACACTCTTCTTTCTTCTGTGTAAAGTCAGAGCTCTGGGCAGACCACTGGATTTTCTTTAAACCAGCTCGTCTTTATAGACCTTATTTTGTGCTCAAGGGCAGTCATTCTGGGACAGGAAAAAGTAAGCCCTAACCTGTTTCTGTTAATTTGAAAGCATATAATTTCCTTTACATTTTTTATTTATTACATTCACAATTGTTGTAGAGATGCATGAAGTCAATAATTATAAGGGGTGTCCCAATAATTTTGTCCAGATAGTGTCCTTATTATACTTAAAGTTTTCAAACTGGGTTCTGGTCCTGAGCTCGGAGCTCTGGTCCACCTGAAAACATGGGTCTGGGGTTCACTTCATTCAAGGCGTGAATCATGCTGTGTGTGAAAGCCATCAACTCTAGAGGCCAGACATGAAGCACAGCAGCAAGAGGTACAGAGACAGACTGATGTGTTGCACCAAAGTTTATGCAAAGAAGGGCACATAAAATTCCAGTAATGTTTTACTAGATTTGAAGAACCAATGACGTACCATGACTTTATTCCCTTAGAGCTTTTAATGTAACACACTGCTATGTATAAATTCAGTACAGACAATAACTTTTGGTTACAAGCATTTCCCGATAGCACCCTCCCCAGGTGGCAACAGCAGTGTGCCTACATAATCCCTATTTAAAATATCATTATTATTATTATTATTATTATTATTATTATTGAGTTAAATTACTTTATTAGTCTCTATGTGTTTTTTGCATTGTGACCAATTAAACGGATATTTTTACGTAATTAGAGTTTAAAACATTTAAAATGAACCCCCCAACTCAAATGTTTCAAAAATGTCCAACATTTTTGTAAAACCTTGTTGAGTTTTATGGTGGGTTCCACCATGTGGTCTGCCTCATGTTATGTTAGTAGCTGACCCAGGGTGCAAGGATCAAACCTTTAGACAGGCCATGGCTCAGCAGGGCCCTCCAAAACACAAGGTTTCTGAGTTTTTACATTTTAGTCTCACTTAGCTCTACTTAGCACTACTTGACCTCATTTGCAAAGACTAGCAATAACCTCCAGTGGCGATTTCGGTCTGTAGAATAATGATTATTGGAAATACCCAACAGCTGTGAAGCTTTTTTTTTCACGCAAACATTTAAATACTTTAAGGTTTAGCATCTTGGTTTTACTTATAATAAAATTAAAAAATATTTATATATGGTAAAAATGCATTAAATGTCCTCCTTACGACTTCCACCCCTAGACTCCCTGTGGTCTTACATTTAGGATGATCACTAGTAATAAACAGGGTTTGTTGATTTGCCACGGTTATCATGTATTATCTAGTACTGGTTTCCCCTTGAATTTGTATCAGTGACCATAAAATTGTAGAAAGCCAGTAGGATACAACAGGTTGTGGGAAAAATCGCACCTTCTGTGTAGCTTGTGATGCCATGCAAATGAGGGGCAATTTCAGTGAAAGAGAGGGAGCGAAATAACTGCTTTCATCCATTTTATTGAGCTGCAGCCGTCATCCTTAAACCCAGATAAACAAACAAAGCTACCTTCTTAATTTGCTTAGGGAGCAATTCAGACTTGTACAAGACCCCCTGCTGAATTTGTAGAATGCCAGGGTGGGAGAAAAGGATGACCCAGACCTCAATTCATGTTGTCCTGATCCTTAGTCAAAAAACATTTTTTTAACTGAAACTTTTGAGAAAACATGCTTTGAAGGTCTCCGCGGCATGTTGACATGTCACTAAATGGCAAATCATTTATAAAAATCTAAAGCTATTATAATTAAGAAAATAATTAAAAGTAACCGAATAAGACGTCTAAGCCTTGATGAGTTCAACCCAATCAATCAAGAAAACTTAAGAAATAGTAATAGTAACTGGTCTTTGTTAAAAAATCAGCTTCACTAAATATAACTAAAATTATTTTTTTAGAAATGTAACATATATTTTTTTCATTTTCAAGAATACAAACCAATCAAAAAAATCTAATTGTTTATATGAGTGCTCAAAGTCACTGGCAGCTAAACTAAGAGACATAATTGAAATGCAAACACTGATTAAAAAGGAGATGAGTCGAGTCACTTTAATTGTTTATAAATGGGACTTACAGAAGACCTGTTGACTTTTCCAATTAGATCTGTAATCTTTGTTTGCTCATGCATTTCTAAGACTGATTGTTAGAATGTTCTGAACAATTACAGCCTAAATGTGTTTGCCAGCCACACAGAGCCCCCTGCAACCCTCAGAAGAGATCAAAAGATGAGTCTCCCTTTCTTTTATTATTTCTTTTCAGTCACATCAATTCAACTGGAAAGTGAATCATAAATGATTTTTGAGACATGTGAATATCCGAGTGTTGCCATTTTGCATACTTAATTACATTTACCTAATTATATGTTTGTTTACAAAATACAGAGCCTTCTTTCATGATATTCTTACCTGTTCCCTTGCTTATTGCAAAATGCTTCAAAGATGTGTAACTTGAATACTTAATCCCTTAATTAACTATAAACCATTGAACAGCTGACTTATTGCAGTCATATTGTCAAATACTAAAAGAAAAGTAAAATCCCATCCTGATTTAATATTATAAAACTGGGACCGAATAAGTTAAGAAGAGAAGAGAGCCATGGTTTAGACAATGTTTGACAGGATTTTATCCTACAATTTTTGATAATAAGTCATTCATTTGATTAAGTAGCAAATGAATAGTTGCAAGGCATTTGAGGCTAAAAAGCCAGGACTTCAGGACATGTGGAAACACTACTTGGTGAAACAAACTACTCGGTCATCACTTTAAAGAGGTAGAGGTCAAGCTAACACCTCTTTCCCAACAAAAGCAGCTATCAAGTAGTTGCATTTCTGACAGTCACATACCATAACGTAGGATCAAACAGGTCCATTGTGAAGCTAATATAAAACACGTCTCACAATGACAAACACTGAATGCTAACGTGAGATGGGATCCCCAGTCAAACAGGTTTGCTTTACAAAAAACAGAAGCCAAAGAAGAAGAAAAAACCATCAATACGGTTGGAAGAGCCAGAGTGAGGGGTGGACACGGAAAGAAATTGGAAAAGAACGAAGCTGAGCTGAATGAAGAAAAGACCAAATTGCATTCCACAAGCAGCTGAGCATGTCCTTAAAGAAATGAAGTCTTAAGGAACAGACCGCACAGCGTAGAAATTGTGTAGGTCTCCAGCCAATAAAAAGACGTAGAGAGTAGAAGTGTGTTTTATAAAATGATTTTAGAAATGTACAATATGAACACCTACTTAAATCAGTGACACACGATGGGTACATGTGTGCTTACAGTTTATTTAGAACAATTTATTACAAACATCTCTGTAGTGTTTGGTCTGAATTTAAAATGTAAATTGCACAAATATACAAAAGCCTTTTTGAAGGTAGAAGGAAACTGGAGCACCCTTAAGAAACCAACGCAGACCTGAGAGAACAGTGAAAGGACCCGTAAAAGCCCCACCTGAAGTGGCAAGATAGATTTTGTGGCTGTGCCATTGTATCCTATGGAGTTTGCTAGTGAGTTTCTTGCACTAAAACCACAAGCGAGAAAATTAAGAGATTTTAAAAGTGTAATACAAGTTTAAAAGTGAAAGTGATGCTACTGGATTTCACAGTTACATCTCATATGCACTTTTTGTGACGAATCACTGCACCGCCCAAACCAAGCACTGAACCAAGTGGTTGTTTATTGTCAATTTACAATTAAATAATTTTTTTTTAAAAGAAGAACCATTAAGTTTCTGGAAAAGATTTGCATTTAAGGGTGCAAATTTTGGAATGGCCTTGAGTTTCAAAGTTCTAGTGTTTGTACAGTACCACTGTACATAAAAAAGTTCACATATTTATTCTTTAATACATTTAAAACCAGTCCGGGCAGCACTATAGCTAAGTGGGTAGCGCTGTATGTCACACTTGGTTGTTTGCCCTCTTGGGGCGGTCCAGGTCCCTTTTTTGTTGAGTTTGCATGTTCTCTGCGTGGGTTTACTGAAGGTGCTCCGGTTTCCTCCCACAGTCCAAAAAAGAGATACAATTGTCCATGACTGTCTGCCATAACCACGTGAACGGATAAACGTTCTAATGATTAACTACAGTTCCTGTCATAAATGTAACCAAACTTGCCTAACGCTAAATATGACGTTAAAAATGGCGTCATGGTGGCTATGAGGGTAACAAGATCCTGGGTTCAAGTGAGGTCACTTGGAGATGCAAAATTGTCCATGACACTGATTTAACCTTGTAAACGTATGAACCTTGTGTGATGATTAACCGTTTCCTGTCATGAATTTTAACAACTGTAAAACAATTCGGTAAAATCCTAATAAACAAAACAAACGAACACATCAAGCTGCGACTTTTACGTTACTCCACGGGTCACGTGACTCGCTGTCACACTGGAATGGCTTCCACTACTGACTG